>PVIR01038751.1:0-14360 GCA_004026965.1 Petromus typicus | reverse complement strand
CCCGGGTTCGATTCCCCGGTAACCACATAACAATACTGGGTGTGGAGACCCCACACCCAGCAGCAACCAGTACCACATACCACAGTGCCGGGCGTGGTGGCTCACGCCTGTGATCCCAGCACTCGGGAGGCAGAGGCAGGAGGATTGTGATGTGAGTTTGAGGCTGAGCTCAGGGCCAGCCTGAACCACAAAGCGAGACCCTGTCTCCAAAAACCTAAAAAAAAAAAGACACTATCCAAAAAATAAAAAGTTGACCCCCCCAATGGAAGAAACCATTGAAAAGCACCTGTATGATAAAAGCCTTGCATCTAGAACACAGAAATAACATTGTAACTCAGAACTAAAAAAGACAAATACCTATTAAAAATGGGAAAAAAACACCCTTATATAGATATGTCTCTAAAAACATGTGCAAATCACCAATAAGCACTTGATAAAATGTTCAGTGGAAAATACATGTCAAAATCACAAGGTGATGTCATGTCATGCCCAGTTGAGTGGCTACTATCAAAAAGAAAGACAACAATAAGTTTTGGCAAAGATGTGGAAAACAAACGTATTGCTGGTAGGAATGTACAATGGTATAGCTACTATGCAGAACATTATGGCGGTTTTCCTAAGAATTAGATGTAGGATTATCATGTGACTTTTAGTGATTTCATTTCCAAATATTTGTGCCCAAGGGAATCAAAAAAACCTATATTTGTATCTTCACAAAAACTTCAACATGAATGTACATAAGAACAAATTCAATGCAGCAAATGATGGAAGCAACTCAGGTACTTAGCAACATAAATACACACCTTGGGAAGGATAGAGGAAGTGAACTATTGATTTGTAAAAATGAAACTTTGATACTTGCCAAGACATCTTTATTCAGTAAAAGAATTCAGACAAAAGGTAGATTTGTTCAATTCCACTATCATGCAATGTGTAAGAAAAGTCAAATACACAGAACCTCAATGTAGATGACTTGTTGCAAAGGGCTGGAATGAGAGAGGAAAGAAGGATGATTTCTAATTATGGAGGTTTGTTTTGGGGGGACATTAAAGTATTGTGAAATTAGACAGTGGCGATGATTGCATAACTTTTTGACTATGATAAAACCACCAAACTACACACTTTAAATGGGTGCATTTTATTGGGTGCAAACTATATCTTAATAGAACAGGAAAATACAGTGGCATGATGATATGACACCTCCAGAGCTATTTTCAAAGTATCTAGAACTCAGCTCTGCCTTTGGCTATGAGACTTTGTCTCAGTGTCCAGCAAGTCAGCATGCCAGGGTCCTCCTCTCTATAAGAGGTAAGAGAGCAACAGGTTTTGGGATTATCTGGTTGGATTGTATGAGTCCATGCATATGAGAAACCTAGAACATGAAAGACTCCTTAGATCTCAATAAATTGCTATACTACCTCAGAAGAGTGAGAGACAGTGAGCACAAACAGAAAACAAAGATTCAGCAGAGCAAGAGATGTAGAGAAACACCAGGTACCTCTGGAGCAATGGACTGTCTGACCTAGACTGAGTGGAAGGAGAATTTTTCTCAGGGAGGTGCTAGCTTTTATTTTTCTGCATTTCAGTAATTTTACTGAAAGGTCTCTTAGTACCTTAAACATAATGGCAGTTGGTTACTTTGCCTCTGCCAACTCAAAATTGATACTGATGTTTAAAAAATATTTAAATATATCAGCCTTTTGATAAAATCGAAATTACTGCAAAACAAGGTTTACAAAAAGTTAAAAGTAGAATATATCGTGGCGCTTCGATTTATTTTTCAATACATACTTATCTGTAATATAATGTCAAAATTGATCGCATCCGTATGTACACTAACAATATGTGTACATCTCCTCATATTCATTAGTTCACATGGAGAATTCCAAACACTACCTCAGCAGTCTCATAATTATGGCATTTTGTATGAAGCCAAAATACAGACCTAGTAAGTTTGGCATTTTTATTTAATGTTTCCAATAAAAAACAGGTGATGCTTGTATTGATGATAAAAATATCTGTACAGAACCTACTTTCATCTAGTTCCATTAAAAGAAATAGGTTCCATTATATTACATACCAGCTCAGAATCAGTTATCACTGTGATAACTTGCTTTCACCTAAGTTCTGGTTAGATAAAGCACTTTGGATTTTACTAAGCAGATGGTGTCCTAAGGATAAGAGGGAGTCAAGCAGGCAACAAACAGACACATAATTCAGACACATAATTCACAAGAGCAAAACACTCCACTTGAGGGAAGGAATCCTGAAGAGGTTAGTGTTTGGCCCTAGGAAACAGGAGTGGGTCGGAGCTCAGGCAGCAGGGAGAAAGCCTTCTGCAATTTAGTTTTCAAGGCTGCAGAGAGAAAGGAACCCTTCTCCACTGTTGGTAGGAATGTAGACTGTACAACATATGGAGATCAGTGTGGACATTCTTCAAAAAGCTAGGATTAGAGGTCCCATTTGACCCTGCTATTCCTCTGCTAGGGATAAACATGAAAGAATTTAAAGATTAATATCACAGCACATATGTGCATCCATGTTTAAAGCAGCTCAGTTTATGATAGCTAAATCTTGGAAACAACCCAAATGTCCATCAACTGGAGACTGGATAAAGAAGATGTGGTTGTTTTTATAAAATGGAGTATTACTCTGCCATAAAAATGACAGCTTTGAGTCATTCATACCCAAGTGGATGAACCTGAGGACATACTCCCAAGTGAAATAAATAGGTCAAAGATGTATAAACACCATATCTTTTCTCTGATATGAGAAACTGAAAATGTAACTCAGTTCTACAATGTATGTTAGATTTTGTAAAATAGAAACTATTCAAAGGAAAATGCAGTTGGGGTAAGTAACGAGGGAAAGAAAAAATTGTGATGACAATAAAAACAGGTAACAAAGCTTATGTATATAGTGGGTGGGGGATAGTAGGGTGGATGGGGAATGGGAAAAATAAAAGAATTGGGCTTTATCTGGGGAACAACAGAAAGCTAGTCATGAATTTTAAGTGGAGGCATGAAATAATTAGATTTGTACTTTCTAAAGGTTTCTATGGCTATGGAGTAGTGAATAATTTAGGGAGAAAAAGAAAAAGAAAAGAAAAGAAAAAGAATGAAAGAAAGAAAGAAAGGAAGAAAGAAAAAAAGAAATTCAGAGAAAGGGAAAAAAGCAAAGAGAGGGAGAGAAATAAAGGAAGGAAGGAAGGAAAGAAGAAATAAAGGAAAGAAGGTAGGATAGAAGAAAGAGAGAAAAGAAGATGTAGAAAACCTGGGTGAGAAGGTGGTTATATTTCCAGATTGTTAAGATGCAGAGTTGGAAAAAGAAGAAAAGAAGACATAGACCGTGCAGTGAGTGAAGATGGGCAGGCAAGAAGTGAAAGGGAAGAACCTGGAGTGATCAGGGGTCCCTGGATCCCTATCCTAGCTGAGAGAGAAGCTGGTGCTACCTGCATAGAGAGAGCCTCCAGGAGGAGGGCACATGAGAAACTGGAAGAAAGTGGATTTCCACTTGGGTAGGCTGAGAACCAGGCAACCGTGAGCCTCAGGGCCACCTCGTGGCCACGTGACCCATTTCACTCCCAAACTGACTCTCACAAGGCTAGCCCTTCCTAATACTCCACATTACTGGCACGGGCCTCTCTGGCTAGATGGCTGGCCCTCCCCCATAATGTTAATAGGGGGTGCCACAGGGGATGAGATACAAATCCACTTGTAAAACTGATTTATGGGTTGTCAGTTGTTGCATACATGGAAGGTGCTATGATTATAAGAAATAATAATCGACCTATGAGTAATGGGCGTTTGTGAACCAGTTTTCTTAAAGAATACACATGCCTGAATTAATCACAGCGATGTTAATTAGTCCCTGACATCCACTTGACACTTCAAGGTGTGACATCCCCACTTCCACATTTGTGACCTGGTCATATACTTTCCTGTGTGGTGAACTGGGCTGAAGGAATCACTTAGCAGTGAGGAAGAAGTGTCCTAGAGCATTCCATCATGCTCCTGAGCCAGGGTGCTTCCCTCTGTACCAAGTGGTCTTTTGAAAACTTGGTTCTCTAGATGCTCTACAACAGATGTTAACATTTATGGAAGCTACAGAGACTGCTGTTGCTTTTCCATTCTCTCCTTGTTACTTGGTACAAAAAAACTCTGATAATATATGCAGCAAAGAGCTCAGATACAACACTATATGACCAAGTTTCTTTGTCACAAGACGTGGCTGTGGGACTCTGTTGTTTTGAATAATAGATAAATTAAATAAATGACAATGTATGGGATTTATGAGAATTTTTATTAGAAGGAGCTGACATGGCTGAGAACAGGATTCTTTTGCTCTTCCTTCATAGTGTTATCTGGAGACAGGTAATGATGGCTGGAGTTCCAGCAGCCACCTTTGACCATGAAGATGAACAGTCAGCATCCCCAAGCCATACTAACAGTCCTAGACTTCCAACCTCTAACTATTTCTCACATTAGGAAGACACAAAAGTCTACCTCATATAAGCCCCAGATCTTGGCTTATCTGTCAAAAGCAATCACCCATAATCATAAATGATCTAAGAATATAACTTTACTTTGCTTTATATAGGTTTACAGCCAAAACTTTCCACTTCCATATATGGGATAGAGACATATCCAGAGTTCCACTTCTTTGACTATCAGAAATGATTCCATAGGATGGTGAGTTTGGAAGGTAAGTATCTTCTAGGTCTAGGGTCTTCCCCTCAGGGTCCTTAGACTGTAGGATCAGGGTGTCTGCTTCCTCCATGGCAAGCCTGTGGTCTGATGAGGAAGTAGCATTTCTTTCTTTAGCTCGTTCTTTCTAACGCCAGGCCAGCAGATGGTCCACTGCATCTAAACACACTTGATTAACATCACAGCAAATGGGTGGTTGATACCCCTGGCCAGGCAAGTCAACTGGAGCAAATTGTTGTCGCACTGGAGCAAACTGGAGATCTAATGAGCCATCAGGACATTTGGGGACAGGTGAGGCTGCCCCTGGGCTTAGATTTCCAGAGGTAGAGTAATGTCAATGTCAGTGGATTCCACTTTGGCAGCCTCCCACCCTCAACTTCAACTCCACTCCCGTTGACATTTTCCTTTCTTTCAAATTGGCAGCGGGAGCCAGGGAAAACCTAAATTTAACCTCTGGAGAATAGACCACATGACATTTGTGGGCCTTACATGTTCGGTTTAAGACTTTGAAAGCTAATTTAGCCATGCGATCCCTCCGTAAGTGACGAGGGTTGATATACCTGAACTTCTGTCATTGTTAGCCACTGCGGTATCAGTCTGTCTCTCAAGACTTCATTCTTTAATAACTGCTATCGTAAGCCCCAGAGGATAGCACTAATGAGTATTTGAAAATGCCAGGTTCTTGGCACAGTGCACTGATTAAAAAAAAGCTAAATAACACCCATCAGTGTAATGGTCACTCAGTGAGGGGCATGGGGGATGTATTATGCATGACTTGCCTCGTCATTTCCATCTCTTCCCTGAATTCCCACATTCTAAGCACAAGCAATTAAGCGGCTCCTGGACCAAATCTTAATTAATTCGAGACTCTGTGACCAAGGCTCTGAAATAAAATGCCATATAAGCAATACATATAAAAGATTGCTAAGCCATAAAGGGGGACAATAATACAAGGATTAGCTTGGAAGGGATCAATGATGACTGCTTAATGACAAATTTCTCTTCTTAGTCAGGATTCCTAGCATATAATGGGACTGTTCTATTTGAAATTTCATTGTGGTTTCCCAGAATCTATGTAATACGTAAGATTAAACAAATCTTAGGGAGCAATTTCTTAGGAGGGAAAGACTTTCTTCTTTGTCTTCATATTTTCAGCATTTAGGATGTAGTGGGTCTACATGAAAGAGTGAATAAACTAAATTCAGGGTCATTGACTTTCTAAGTTCATTTATTGTTTTTAAGCATTTTATTGTATATCCTTAAGGTCTAAAACATGAAATTTTAATATACATGTAGATAGTGAAATGGTCACTCTATCCAAGCAAATTAACATATCTGTCCTCTCACTAGTTACTTACGTGCGTATTAAGAGCACCTGAAACTACTCTCTCAGCAAAAATTTCAAGTATAACAATGTTATTAAGAAGAATTCTCATGGTGTCCTTCAGTCTCTGGACTTTTACATCCTAACCTATTTACTATTTTGTATCCTTTGACCTACACTTTTCATATATTTTCCTCCCCAGCCCTGAAATCCATCACTTTATATATTTGACTTTTAAAAATACTCTGCACGTAAGTGAAGTAGCAGAGTATTTTACTGTATTCATCAGTTTATGTGTTATTGTGGCTAGATATCTGACACCCACAACTAAAAGGGTGAAACTGTTTATTTGGTTCAAAGTTTCAAAGGGTCCAGTCTGTGGCCAACTGTATCCAAGGCAGGAATATCATGGCAGAGGGGTACAGTGTAGCAAAAATGCTTAGCTCATCACAGCCAGGAAACAGAGCAGAGAAACAATGTCAAAGAGGAAAAAGCCAGAGATCAGATTCCAGAATCACAACTTACTAATGCCCTAGGCAGCTTCCAAATCAAGCTGTTAAGCTTGACTGTCACACTTACTTTCTGTGTCTTATGTTGTTTTGTTTAATATCCACAGATTTCTGAGTGTGTCATGGCAAATGGTAGGCTCTTTTCTTTGGTCAAAGTTCAATGGTACTCATACCTGTGTGTGTGTGTGTGTATATATCCCTATTTCTCTCTCTCTCTCTCTCTCTCTCTCTCTATATATATATATATATATGTATATATATATATATATATGTATATATATATATATACACACATATATATATATGTATATATATATACACACATGCAGATATATCTATATCTATCTATATCTATATCTATATCTGTGTGTGTGCGTCTCTATCAAGGTTTATGCACTCATTCAACAAAGATATTTTGGCTGACTTTCCATCTTGGCTATTGTGACTGGTGCTGCAGTGAATATGGAATGCAATTGTCTTTACAACGGAGTGATTTCCTTTTCTTTGTACAGATTGCTAGAAGGACCAGTCACGTCTTTACACTCTTGACATTCACACCAACGAGCTGCGTGGCCTGGGGAACACTGACTCTGGCTTTCAGGTTATTCAGTGTACGATCTGATTGATGCCTCTGCAACTGGGGCAAAGTATTGGTTTGGTGATTGTCATACTTAGAAAGGGCTGTTTTTTGAATCCTTTGAAGGTTTCTAAATTTGGTTTTCTCTTCATAAGTTGCTAAAAATAAATCACATTGACATTACTCTTTCTTCCATAGCATTTAAAGCCTTTAAAGTGATAAAGTAATCCTATGCACAAATAGTAGGATTCCCATCTGGCCCACATATGACCACAGACAGCTATCTGGCTATGGATGCTATCAGTGTTTCTGTCCATTGAATCTTCTGCTGAATATATTGATTTTTATTTTTCAAAATTACTTAATGTCAATATTAGCTCATGTTAGAAATGAACTAGACAACATCCAGAAAGCAAGTCTAGCCCGATCATTTATAGGTCGCAGGGAAAATTACTCGAGTTATATATTATATGTTTGGTAGGTGAAGAATGGTACCATTTTTCTGTGTTCATTTGGTTTTGTTATAAACTGGTTGTTTCATGCTGATCTAAGACCTTGGAAATCTAATCAAGGCTTCTTTTCTTTTTTTGAAAGATGTAAGTCTTCATAGCCATAAAAAGAACAGTTGTAAGGAAAAAGGGAAAAGGGAAAAATAAAACAAAATATCTTGGGGCTGGGAATTTAGTTCAGTGCCACTGTGCCTACCTTGCAAGCACAAGGTCCTGAGTTTGATCCCTGGTACTGAAAACACAACCTAATGTCAAGAACTCTCAGCACTGCAGCTTCAGAACTGATGAGTGATAATTTGCTTCCAGAAGATAGAGTGAGTCCTCTGACCCAAATGGAGGCAGCAGACAAGCAGAATTCATCAGACAAAACCTTCTCATTTCAGGGTCACGGCTATTCATAGGGAAGGGGACTTTGGCATTGGCTTTGACATTTCAAACAGTTCTACTTCATAATGGAAATAGGGCAGGTCCTCTAGAAGTTAGAACAGGGGTGTGGTCAAGGTTAAATAGATGGAATGCTGGGGAAGAACATCCTGATATTCTGATATTTAACTACTAGATCACCCAATGTGTATGCAAACAGAGGAACTAATTGTGCAACAGTAAGGACTTTTGAAAGGAGTGATGAAGAAGGAGACACTTTAGGAGTAGAAATTTCTCTAATCCACACATCAACTTCTGTGTTTCTTTTTATTAGCTAAGAGATTTCTGGAGCTCACAATCATATTAAACACACAAACTTTCTGCAGGAACAATGCTGTGCTTCTGAAAATTTCAAGTGCAGTAGATTTCTTCCTTTTTTCCCCGTCACTTTATTGGCAATAACCCCAGTTAGCACAGCTTTATTTTGAGCTCAATCCATCAACAATTCAAGAGAATTAATAATGTATTTATATCACATGCTAGTAGTAGCATAAAATTATCTATAAATGTTTAATAAATATTCTGTAATGCTTTTGGAACACATGTTATAAGTGATAAATAAGTAACAATGGATTCCTTATGAAATATTTATCCACAGCATGGTTATTGTTATGTGATAACTGCTTGGGAAGCCATTACTAACAAAGTGAATTGAGTTATCAAAGTTATAGATGTGTTTAGCTCACCATTCATAATGAAACGTGCAACTTAAAATGAAGTAAAGATGCTGGAAAGGGTGGCTGACAAATGGTAACTGTCGGAGTCACCAGTCACACTTACTGGTTCACAGACATAAAGGATTGGCAAACATTTAATAAACTACACCTCGTGAAATATTGGGCCCCAGTATCTTGTAAATATGATAGACTCAACATGGAGTTTTTCCAAATTCCCCACAGGCTCAACATGGTTCAGAGCAAAAGAATATTTTCTAGATGGGAATAATGCACATCGAAAGAGAAGCATCTAGGATTAGTTCCATATTTTAGGTATCACTTATTGAAAGTCGACAGGATGATTTCATCACCGCTTTTTAATTGAGGCATCCTTTCTATGCAGTGAAATTAGTTTGTGATATATGATATTGTGTGCTATCCAAAATGCCTACAGTGAGGGAGCCATTAGCCAAACTAAGAATCTACTCAAATTTTCCTATTCCTCTCAGTTTCCACCCACTTTCTGTGTTGGAAACCAATGATCTGCTCTTCATTCATAATATTTGTGCCTTCCAGAATGTCATTATAAATGAAATCATACACTGATCGTTTGGTTCTGATTTCTTTTCTTCAGCAGAATACACTTGCAATGTGTCCAGGATAATTCAGCCTACATGAATGTGTCAACATTCATTCTATTTATTGCTAAGTAGCAGTCCACTGTAAGGATTTATTATAGTTTATTTACTTACTAGTCACAGGACATTTGTGCTGTTTTCAATGTAAATGAAGTTTACCTCACAAGTTTTTTGCAATGATAGACAGAACTGCCATTTACACTTACACGAAGTATTTTTTGGGTGTGTAAATCTAAGTTTTTATTCCTTTAAGATAAATACCTAAGAATGGGGCTGCTAGACCATCTGGTAAGCATGTGGTCAGTTTTATAAGACAATGTCAAATTGATTTCCAAAGTGGTAGCACCATTTTGACATCCACCTTCCTACATAGTTCTACCTACATCATTCTACCTACATTGTTATCAGCTTCTGCAATTTTTGTTTGATTTTTATCAGCAACAAGCAAGATAGTTTTGGTTATGTCCATTAATGCAGACATTTTTGAGTAGCCAAAACAAATAAAAAGACCACTTTGTTATGTGAGAGGGACGAAAGATATCTTTATCTTTTCATCTTTGCCAATTTAGCACAGAAAGTATCACTTTTGACAATATAGAAGTCAACCTGAGGGAGGAAGTTCAGTTGTCCTGTCTGATGCTTATCTAAAAGAAAGGAAGAGAAAATTAAAACCTGTCATTTAAGATATATTAAAAAATTCCTATTTCTGGGCTGAGGATTTAGCTCAGTGGTTCCAGCACCTGCCTTGCAAGTGCAAGGGCCCTGGTTCGATCCCTGGTAACCACATACAACAATACTGGACATGGAGACTCCTGCCCACCAGCAATCAGTGCCACATACAACAATGCTTGGCTTGGTGGCTCACATCTATAATCCCAGCACTCTGTCAGCAGAGGCAGGAGGATTGCTGAGTTCAAGGCTAAGTTCAGGACCAGCCTGAACTACAAAGGGAGATCGTGTCTCAAAACAAAGAAACAAACAAATATATTCCTGTCCCTAATGCAGTATGATGCCCAAAGCATCTTAAAACTTTAAAATAATATTTGTGTTTGTAGTCTAGTGATTTTTGACAATAGTAAAAAGGTTATTCATTCAACAGATAGCTTTGTGAATTTGCATTATAGACCTGCAGCTCACACTGCATACAACAATGGATTAAGGATGGATTAAGTATCTAAATAAGAGTTAAAACTGTAAGACTCTTCAAGGAAAACATGGAGAGAGGTTTTGTGACACTGGATTTAGAATAATTTTTCAGATATAACACTAAATGCCAAGCAATAAGAAAAAAATGGATAAATGGGATTATTTTCAAAATGAAACTTTTATGTTTCAAAGAACATTGTCGCTAGCAAAAAGACAACTTGGGAATAAATAAACAGATGCAAATTGTCTATCTGATAAAGGATTACTATGAAGAATATATAAAGAACTTATTTAACAGTAACCAAAGACAACACAATTTAAAAATGGACAAAAGATTTGAATATTCATTTCTTCCCCCAACTATATAACTGGCGAAAAGTACATTTGTAGATATTTAATATCACAAATCATTAGGGCAACCCAAATCAAAACCACATGAAATACCTCTTCATACTCTTTAGGATGGCTAAAAACATCAAACAAAAACAAGAGAAAAGCAGAGGGCAGGTAATGAGGAGAACGCACAGGAACTGGAAGCTTTAAGAGCTGCTGAAGGAAATGGAAAACAATTCACACAGTTTGGGGAGTGATAGAACAGCCTCTAAAAACGTTAAAAACAAGTATCATATAATTTAGCATCTTCTTAGTATGCAGATTTAGCTCAGTGGTTCCAGCTCCTGTCTCGCAAGCACAAGGACCCGAGTTTGATCCCGGTTAACCCCATACAATACTGTGTGTGGAGACTCATGCCCAGCAGCAATCAGTACCTCATACCGCAGTGCCGAGTGTGGTGGCTCACGCCTGTAATCCCAGCACTCGGGAGGCAGAGGCAGGAGGATTGCTGTGATGCGAGTTTGAGGCTGAGCTCAGGGACAGCCTGAACTACAAAGCAAGACCTTATCTCAAAAAAATTTTGTTATTTAAAGCTATAACTACACCCTAAATTCATAGCAGCATTGTTCACAATAGCTTTTTAGTGGAAATAACCCATTGACAGTTGAATGATAAACAAAATGCACATACACACACACACACACACACACACACACACACACATATTTAGCCTTACATAAGAATGAAATTTTGACACTGGGCCTATAGACATTACATGAAACAAAATCAGTCAGACAATGAAAGGATACATATTGCATGATCATGGTTTGAAGTACCTAGAATAATCAAATTCATAGAGAGAGAGAAAAAAATAATGGTTACCAGGACCATTTCAGAGGAGAATGCAGACTTCTGGTGTAATAGGGACTGTGTCTCATTTTGGGATGATGACTAAGATCTGAAGTTCATATGGTGAATGAATTTAACTAACCCTGGAATGTTCACTTATCAGAGTTAAAATGGCAAATTTTCAATTTCACATGTCATCACAATTAAAAAAATGTATAAAATGAAGATTTGCACTGAATGTTCAAAGAGTGTCCAGGAAGGAGCCAAACTATAAATTTGGAGGTTCCTTAATAAAAAAAGTCTCTGAGAAGCCAGGCATCATTGCAGCAGTTAGACAGATGATGGAGACCCAGGAGACTGGGGTGTTTACAAACAACGTTTTGTGTCCTCATATCTTTCCAAAGTAAAAAAAAAATTCCCAATTCGAAAAATGCCAAGAGTTAAACTTTTTTTTTTCTATTATTCTAATCAGCAGTCATTCTTTGGCGCCAATATTCACCAGCGCTTATGTTAAATGTGGACAGGTTGAAAAAGATGGCACATTAATTAATGATGAATTACCCTGGACCACTGCAGAGTGCTTCATGTAACAGTCCCATTAATAGTAAAAATCAAGTCTTCATTATTAAGGAGGAAAAAAGAGAACCGAGAACGAGACCCTCATTTTCTGCTAGATATTATTGCTGTGCCAGTTTAACATCTCAGATCTGAAGCTCTCCTTGAGTTCACTGAAGCTTCACAACTATTAAAACACTCGGGATTCGAAGGAAACACCAGAAATAAAATGGAAACTCATCTGCATAACAAAGGCAGGGAGAAAGCAGGGATTGCATCAGCCATCACGACTTCTTTGCTTTCAACAAAAACTGGAGATGCACCCAGTACAGTAACAGGAGAGCTTCTTTGAAGCAAGTCCCTGCTTTGGGCAAGGGGAGGTTAAGGGATGCACATGAGGACAGGGATGTTCCGGAGCTGAGTGAGTAGGGCTGTGCGGGGAGGGGCACAGACAGGAGAACACCGGGGGGCTTTTTAAGGTTCCAGCGTTCCTGTGTTTGTCACAGCATAAGCTCCTGCCTTTGAGTCCGGGGAGATGCATTGCACCACACCCTCCCAGTCTCTGCAGTTGACTCTCCAATGTTATTTGACGTCCAGTCAGGAACTTAAGTCGTCAATACTTTCCCACCTCATAAACTGGAGAAGTGGGCCAGGATTTATGATGTACGGAGCAGGAGCCGTGTTTCTGATACGGCAGGAAGCCGTCAGTCAAGGGCTACCCGTTCAGGATTTGGGTTGGAACGTAGCAATATGGCAGAGAAAGAACTACTAGGAAACACCTGGCTCTGAATCTAATCTGCAATTGTTCATTGTTCGTGTGTCTTTGTCTTATATACTGCTTACATTCCCCTTGGGGGATCAGGAAATTGGTACACACAGATAGAGCATCTCGATCATTTTAAACTCTCTGTTTTCTGATCTCCCTTTTCTCAGATCCCTTTCCCGTCTTGACAAAGTATGCTGCCCTGTTTTCTCTCATCTTTTAAAAAAAAGTTTCATTTTTTATTAATATGTGTTTGTAGTACATAATGATTGCATTCACCACAGAGAGTGGGCACGTGTGCATAACACATGAAATAAGTAAAACAAGATTTCATACAATAATAGGAGAATAACATCAATTAATATACTGTGTATTGTTACTTTCATATATTAATTCTTTTTACTTTCCTTCCCTTTCCCCCTCCCCTACCTCTGGTCGACTTCTTATTTGAAGAATAGTATTTGAATCCATTCTTCCTTACAGAAGTATATTATACTCTAGCAGATGTAAAAGAGAAAGAATCCCTACTGCTTCATTGCCCTGAAAGCAGGGGAACTTGGGGCCTGAATACGCTATGCACAAGTCTTCTAATTTGTGGCTACTGTTCCAGAGTCTCAGATCATCTACGTGACTCTCTATGGCTTTGTACTTCTAAAATATACAGAAGAATATGATACAATATGAAACCTTGTCCTTGAATTCAAACTTGCATCCTAGTAGTCATGACTATGTTCTAACTTCAATTCTTGATCTTGAAATAAGTATCAGTTTGACTTATTTTGTTACAGAGCAATAAAATCAT
Organism: Petromus typicus; assembly: GCA_004026965.1. Taxonomy (NCBI): domain Eukaryota; kingdom Metazoa; phylum Chordata; class Mammalia; order Rodentia; family Petromuridae; genus Petromus; species Petromus typicus. The sequence continues at coordinate 570 of PVIR01038751.1, read as the reverse complement.
TGAAACAAAAAAAATTTGTATGACAGTTCTGGATTGATGGCTGTTTTGACAATACAGGTTCTTTTTTATCCAGGAACAGGGGATATCTTTCAATTTTCTCATATCCTTTTCAATCTTCTTTTTCAGAGTACGGTACTGTAGTTTTCATTGTAGAGGTTTTTCACCACCTTGGTTGGGTTAACTCCCAAGTATTTAATTCTTTCTGAATGTTACTGTTTTCTGGTATACAGAAACTCTATTGCTTTGTGCTGACTTTGTGTTCTACTATCTTGCCTAATTTGTTTAGGAGTTTTTTGATGGAATTCTGGAATCTTCTATAAAGGCTGACATCATCTGAGAATGAGGATATTTTGAATTCTTTTTTTCTGATATCTATCCATTTTACTTCTTTCTCTTGCCAAATTGTTTTGCCTAAAGTTTTGCTTGCTCTGTTGAGGCGGGGTTGACAGTGGACATCCATGTCTTGTTCCTGATGTTGAAGGAAAGGGTTCCAGGTGTTTTCTCATGTCATATGATGTGGACAATAAGTTTGTCATAAATAACTTTTTTTTTTTTTTTTTTTTTTTTTTT
>PVIR01038750.1:0-14358 GCA_004026965.1 Petromus typicus | reverse complement strand
TTTTTGGAGACAGGGTCTCGCTTTGTGGTTCAGGCTGGCCCTCAGCTCAGCCTCAAACTCACATCACAATCCTCCTGCCTCTGCCTCCCAAGTGCTGGGATTACAGGCGTGAGCCACCACGCCCGGCACTGTGGTATGTGGTACTGGTTGCTGCTGGGTGTGAGTCTCCACACCCAGTATTGTTATGTGGTTACCGGGGAATCAAACCCGGGTCCTTGCACTTGCGAGACAGGCGCCGGAACCACTGAGCTAACTCCCCGGCCCCACATCAGTGAGTTTTTAATTTAAGGAATTCACGTGAAAATTTCAAAGACAACGTCCAGGGGTATAGGCTATTTACGAGGTTCACATCTAGATCATAAGTAAAAGTAAAATGAAAAAAGAAAAGTTTGTCCAAAGGGAAGCTAGTTTATTAGAAATGTGGAACATCAACCTGAAATAATTTACATTAGTTTTCGGCCATGAAAACACATGCTAGGGGAGTCAAATTATGTCGATCATCACATGAAAGGAGCAACTTAATAATCTGATCTTAACAAAAAAAATGGAAAATTCATTTCACTTACTTTTTTGGGTATTTTTATGTCTGTACTTGTTGATTCATCAACTCCCATAGACTCTGAAGAACTGTACTTTGCATAAGTGTTTCCTACAAGTGGATATATTAAAAAAATAGTGTTGTAATTAAAGAGAAAAAAAAAGACCTGATGCTTTCAGTGAAAGTCTTATCAACTCCTGAGCTGCGGGGTAAAACAAAATGGCTCACTACTGGAATAGCAGAGAATATCTACAATGTATACTTCCTGAAAAGTTGAAGTACAGTTAAATGTCCAAAGAGAACTGATTAATATTAAAATCTTCAGATGATCTGTATCAAGATATAGCTACAAAGGCAATAGGAAATATTAGAAAATACTTCTGTAGAAATATGAACTACATTTTAAATTAACTTAAGTATGATTCAATTATTTGCCCTCAAATGAACCTGTTAATTTTTGGTATTTCAAATTAAACCACATATTATATAGTTCAGTAATGAACTTTAAAGTGTATTTATGAAGCATACAATTTTTAAATTTCATATAATTAAGTACTTAAAGTTTATATTTGATTTCTCTTTTATACTATAGGCTATATGCTAAGAATAGAGGTGATACTTTAACATTTAGCTTAAAATATTCTAAAGCTTGCTATTATTCTTTCTGCAGAAGCTAGGACAAAGTGATTAAAGAAACTATTACTCCTCTGCTTAAGTTTAGATCAATTAGCCAGTATTATGGAGACTTGTTTTACGTATCTATGTATGCATACAGTGCTGTGTATGTTGTTAAGTATGTTCGGTTCTAGACAGTTATTTTAAATTAGAACAGAGTAAAAAGCATACTGTGGTATAATGCTATTAAAACATAATATAGGAGGCATACAACAAACATCGCTGATTTGGGTCTAGAAAACATGCAACTTTAGGGCCATGATAAACTTCTCTCAGTTTCCTCTATTCTGTGGCACCTGTTCCCTGACACAAAGAGCTTGGCCTGGATAAAGACTTCTCTTCAACGCCCACAGAAAGATAAAGGACTCAGCTCTAGGTCCTGGACAAATAAATGGATGGCAACCAATGCTCTAGGCCAGGCCAGGCATCCTAACTTGGGAAAAGAGGCCCACAGTGCTCATGACAGATACAAACTGGAATTTGGTGTAAATGCCAACTTAATTATACTGACTGAATAGGGCAAAAGTAGTAAAAAGGCTGTTTTAAATCCTGGACACTAACACATGAGCACCCATGAATAGTATGAATAGTTTGTATGTAAAAAGTAAAAAGACATAAATCTGTGTCATGGTATTTCATACCTTACTATAAAAGGTTCATGCAACAGTAAAATGTATAAAAATGTGTATGAGCTTATAATTATCTAATTACAGAATATATATGCATACACATACATGAACATATGCTTGTATCAAGCCTTTTATAAAAGTATGTTTTATGGTTTCTCTTATATGAGAAACTTAAAACATAAAGAAAAAGTAAAACAATAGAAACATGGTAGAAAATAAAAAGGGTGACTTGTTGGAAATGGGGAAGAGAATGCAGGGGTAGGAGAGGTAAAAGGATAGATATTATCAATATGTGCTATATACATGTACCAGTTTTCCAATATGAAGATTATTATATTTTATAAACATATACTAATAAAATATTCAATACCTTCAAAATTTGCTTACATAAACTTAAAAAGAGAGAAATATGCTTTCACAGTCAAAGGTGCTCATACCTTTTGGATTTTCATTGTATGCAGAAATAGCCCATTTTTCTTGCTTGGTTTTTCCTTCCTGTAAATAATAAAAAAGCAATATGATAAAAAACACACTTATTCTATATTAAAAACAGTCCTATTTATTTACACATTTTTGTGTGTGTGTGTGTGGTACTGGAGATCAAACTTGGGACCTTGCACTTGCAAGGCAAGTGCTGGAACCACTGAGCTAAATCCTTGGCCAATAGTCTTGGTTTTTTTTTTTTTTTTTTCAGACAGGGTCTTGCTTGGTAGTGCAGGCTGGCCCTGAGCTCAGCCTCAAATTCACATCACAGCAATCCTCCTGCCTCTGCCTCCCGAGTGGTGGGATCACAGGTGTGAGCCACCACGCCTGGCACTGTGGTACGCAGTACTGATTGCTGCTGGGGTAAGTCTCCACGCCCAGTATTGTATGTGGTTACCGGGGATCGAACCCGGGCCCTTGTACTTGTAAGACAGGCGCCGGAACCACTGAGCCAAATCCCTGGCCCAATAGTCTTGGTTTTTAAGCAGGGTTCGAGAGCCTGCTTCTTGCTAATGACATGTGTAATGATTATACACTTTGTTGGGCCTAACTGAGGGTCTTTAGATGTTGACTGACCGCTGATGTCCTTTTTACTTAAAATTCTATGATTAAGAAAACTGCATGGTTCAAGAAATCTTCTCCAAGAACATTTAGGAATACTAACTGGCATATGACTTTTCTCAACATTTTACAATGCTAAATTGATAATAAATGATTACTATATTAAAAACTTTTAAAGATGACTGTAAAATGAACTTATAAATTCTCTAAACATTTTGCCTTTTTAAAAGAAAAAAGAAACTGCTACAACATTTATTCCTTGGAGAGAAGATGAAGCCTTAAAAAGAGAAGGGACAAAGAGTGACGTCTACAGCTACAAGTAAGTTGTAAGTTAAAAAGATATGCACACAAAATGATACATGGCTCACAAGTACACATTCAAAAGAAAAGGACAAATATGTCTCATTACTTGTTTTTATTAGCATAAAGGATATGAACAGGACCATTAAGAATAAATTTAAATTTTAAAAAACATTCCACAGAGCAAGGATAAGACTATTTTGTCAACTAGAAGGCATGACCAGTCTGTGTTTGGCAGGAGAGGTCCTAAAAGTTAAAATGAACTAATATAATGTCATTCAGTCTTGGACTTCATAATTCTGCATCTCTGAAATTGATCCACACTACTATTAGCAAAACAATTTCAAATCTACCATCTGTGTCCTAGCAGGCAAAACTGCCAAATGGAGAAGACATATTCAGGTTTTTTTTTTTAATTGAAATCTTTATTGGTACATTATATATATACATCATGATTGCACTCACCAATGAGAATTTATACCAGTATATGACACAACTTAATTCTCATTTTTTCCCATAGCCCTACCCACCCTACCACCTCCGCCCCCTATATATATAAACTTTGTTTCCTTTCTTTTTTGTTATAATCTCATTATTTTTCCCCCTTCACCCTATTTCGCTTTGAGTATTTTCTATTTCACAATATATAACATACAATTCTAGAACTCATTTACATCTTTATTTTCTCATACCAGAGAAAAGATGCGATATTTACCTATCTGTGACCTATTTATTTCACTTATGAGGATATTCTCAAGGGATGTCCATTTAAGTATAAATGATTCAAACTCATCATTTTTATGGCAGAGTAATACTCCCTTCTGTAGAAGAACCACAGCTTTTTTATCCAATCTCCAGTTGATAGACATTTGGGTTGTTTCCAAGCTTTAGCAATCAAACTGAGCTGCTATAAACATGGGTGCACATATGTCACTGTAATATGAGTCTTTTCTAACTCTACTTTCAAGACAATCTTTGCTTCCTTGTGATATCTCCTCTATACTGTCTAGACATACTTTCATCTACGTTGCATCTATGAAGCACTGATCACTACCTCAAATACGGTTGTAACCAACTTTCTTTGTCAATATACATGATACATTACATTTCTGTCACCAACAATCTGAACTCATAATTTTCTACCTTCAGTTTTTCAAATATCAGGTGCCAAACTTGGTTTTATGCTTTTCTCAGCAACATACTATCCTGGACCATACCATTCATCTCCTATTCATGCAGAAATGGAAAGCTACCAAGCAATGGGGAAAGTCTGCTAGACATTAGCTTGATTCATAAAACACAAAGCCACATGAAGTTATTCATAGATGTATTTTTGCTCCCAAAAGAAAGTACAATCTGTCTTCTTCAGGGACCATGGGACTAATCTACTTTTTTAAGGCAAGATCTAGTGACTAAAGCACCTATCAATATACCTGTTTGTCAACTATAGCTGAGTCATCGATGATACTTTCTGATTCTTCTTTTCCACCGTCAGTCACAGTTTTTGTCTCATCTTTTTTAGTTTTGGAATCAATTTTCTTATTCGTCTCTTCTGGTTCTGTATCTTCAGTTTCTGAAGATTCTTGATCCTGTGATAAAATTGATCATCAAAGAAGAGTAAGATTTCCTTTTGTAAAAAGATATGATATTGCTGTCATAAATAATTTATACTATCTCAAAAAATACATAAATAAAATCATATGAAAGTTGAAGAAATAAAGTATTGTATAATGCATACTAAATATCAAGTTAAATACATTACCAATGACTAGGATTCTCAAAATTATACCTATGGCATGGCTAAAATGGAGAAAAATTAAACATGTTTTCCAAGGCATCTCTAAGGACTGCTTTTAAACTTGAGAGAAGTAAAAAGCTTTCTATTTACTACAACTAATTTTATCTATTACGCTCATTTTCTGAAACACAGGGATTTAGAATCCTTCCAGAGGTAGGATTCACTCATATGAATTCATATGAGAGTTAAGTATAACTATTTACATTCTAGAAAAAGATAAAAGAATACACACAGTTTAAATACTTTGCTATTGGATATAAAAAGAGAGGGAAAACCAAGCAGAGACCGAACTTTTTATCTGGCTGCTATCTAGCCAATTCATATTATAAAATATCTTGTCCACAGATTTGACAGACAGAGTAAATCGTGTACTAATTATTAAGTACAGGCAGAAAATAGTTTTAGTCGTTATCACATAGAGTTTTTTTTTTCTTTTGTAGTTATGTTAGGTCGGATCAACCATTTATTGATGACTTTTAAAATTTTCTCTTTTCCCTGCATGATTTTCCCTCCAGGTAATCTATATTCTATATTATGGAATGAAAAGTGAGATTACTATATTGAAAATTTATGGGTAAATGATGCATTTATATAAGTACATAAATGAAAAGCAAGTTAGAAAGAACAATAGTCCTGCAACAGAATTTCCTACTATGTACTCTCTCTGACAGAGACAAGGTCAGTGACATGTGTTCCTAACATAGTCCTTACCTGGAAAATTTAACTAATCTAGCACCTGGGTCAACTACAAATGGGCATTAAGGTTATCATAGGATAATATCATGCTATTATAAACAAGAATTTGGGATTTTACCGTAATTTAGAAATAAGAGTCATTTCTTATGATGAGGTACAATTATACTAAGTAGCTAAAAAATTTATCACAACTATTGGAACTACATCATTTTCTAAATTTGAGAAAGCTATTAGAAAATGACATTTTTCATCAAAATTCATTTTATACTTACCAAGCAAACTTAAAATTATTCTATACACATCTAAAAATACTTTAAATCACAGAAGGCACTTACCTTCAAATTGAAACAATTTAGGAGAAATTGGCAGAATACTGTCATTTTATAAAAAGAAAGGGGAAATTTAAGTATATTCTTGGCACTAGAACCATAAAAATCATTAAGAAGTAACCTGGAATGGTCAAGAATGTGTCTTATCTTAGGATCATAGTAAAGAAGCAAATGGGCTTGTCCTCTCATAAAAGGGTACTAGTTTCAAAAAAACAGTGAGCTGCAGTCTTTAGTCTGACCCAGAACAATACTCTACATACACCTTTATGGGGAATACTAAGAAAGCCTGTATTTTTGGGTAAAGTTTCAGTTTGCTTAAGACTACAATCACAGGGCTGGAGTTACAGTGCTTGCCTACTATGCTCGAGAACTTAGGTTTTATACATACACATATACTTATACTGCATGCTTTAAGAACTAGAGATTGATATTAGAAGTTAGCATAGTGGGACCAGGGATATAGCTCAGTTCCAGCGTCTGTCTGGCAAGGGCAAGGTCTTGAGTTTGATCCCAGGTACCATATACCACAATGCTAGGTGTGGTGGCTCACACCTGTAAGTAATCCCAGCACTGCAGAGGTAGAGGCAGGCAGATTGCCATGAGTTCGAGGCTAACCTCAGTTACATAGTAAGTTCAGGGTCAGCCTGAACTACAAAGCAAGACCTTGTCTCAAAAAAAAAAAAAAAAAAAAAAAAACCTATAAAAAACCTGAAAAAAACAAAACCAAACAAACAAAAAAGAAGTTGGCATAGCAGTTACTCTGGGAGATGAAAAGAGAAGTAAGTGGAATGATTGAGGAAGAAACTTCTGAGGAGCTGCTAATGTGTTTCTCCTTGATTTGGATGCTGATCAGTTTATGTTGAGTGTATACAGTTTGCAAAACAAAAAACATACTGAGCTATACATGTATGAGATATACACTTTTCTCTGTGCATTATAATTTTTTAAAGTAAAATAATTCAAACTCCACAAAACTGTAAGTATAAAATTTTATGCTATAATTCTGGATTTAAAGTTATATAATATACAAATAGGTTAATATAGAATAAAATTTTGTATCTAAGTTTTACTGGACTGTACAGTATATATTCTAAAATTCAGTTCTAAGGACAGGAAGTTTACATTTAAGTTCATGTTTTAATTACACTAGAAATCATCATCAACATGAGAAGGATATCAAGTACAAAGGTATAGCCACTGTTTTCTAAGCCTTGTTCTATCATCCATGGGCTCAGCCTGGCACCTAATGTATTTTAAAGGGTATTTATAAAATGAGAAAATAACACTGGTCACATCTTCAGAGAGCTACTATATATAAGACTGCTTACAGAGAAAAGAACATGAGCTAATACTGTATCATATCTGTATATAAATAAGTGACTTTTTAAAAAGGCTTCTCTATAAAAAGCCAAAGTAGAATTCTTAGCACACACTGTGGACTGTCAAAAAAAATCAAGAAGCTTCTGCATTTTTGTGACATAATATTCTTAACCTTATCATTAGAAAATTATTCATCTAAAGCATTCACTTACTTATTCTACTCTTGTTTACACCTCTTTTGCTCAGCCAGAACCTCAGTAGGTAGGACAGGGGAGAAGGGAGCTGCGTGCTTACTGGGAACTGTTTTGGAGAAGCCTTTGTTCATTTTAAGGACTGTCTCAGTGGCTAATATTTTTGCATTCTCAGACATTCCAGGAAACATCAAAAAATGTAAAGTCTTATCCTTAAACTTTAAGGTTGGCAACCAATGAAAATAAAAAAAAATCACTATATATATAACAAACAAATTAAGTCTGCAAATCAGATTATATCCATGGGCTACTAGCTGTGATCTCTAAATTCTTGGCTGCTTATGACACTGGATTTTAATCTCTAAAGACTTCCTTCTTTCTAGGCAACAATCCCTTACAACATTACTCATTTTGTATTTTAACCACTGAAATTTATTTCAGTTTAACTCTGATAATCGACAAGCCTACAAAAACGAATGAAATGTTCAAGCCATAAGATATACTGGAGGTAATCATTTTTAATCTCATTTTCTAATTCCTTCTTTAGTGTTTATCATCATTTTTCTTCAACAGTTTATTTCCTATTATTCTTCATATGAGAATTATTCTTTATCTACTCTGAAAATAATGTTGGGACACAGAGAGAAATGTGTGGAGTAACAACATGCAGATGATCATTCTTTCACTATACTTCAAACTCTGAGGCGTATCACCGACCTATGTGTGGTATATAATAAAGTTTCACTCTACCTCACACTTAAGGGTCATCATTATAACCCACATCATTTTCACAGATCTATTTTTATAAGTCAATTTTGGGGTTATTATATTTAAATAAATATCAAGTTCACAGGACTAAACTCATATACTTCAACCAGTGACTTGGAAACGCTTGAGTGTAACTGTACCTGACTCAGTGTGATGAGAACATGAACGACACAGGTTAACACCTGCTAAATGCCCGTAACACGTCTCAGATGTGAAGGTAACATTATTATCAAAAGACCCTTCTTTTACTAAAGGAGGGAAAATATGACTCAGAAAGGTAAATAAGCAAACAACAGCAACAACAAAATCCAAAAAACTAAAACCTTTCCCAGGTCTCCAAAGGCTAGCTTGGGTTTGAATTTAAGTGTACTGAACTCCAGAGTCCATGATCTTTACAAACTTTGCCCAAAATAATTTAAAGTATCTCGGAGCTGCCTTCATAGTTATGTTTTCCTCTTTACTAATCCTTAAGGCATTATAGAATCTTGATTTGGTTCACAAGCTCCTACCAGTAATACTATTCTTATGTACCACTGTATACATTAACAGCAAATAAAAATTAGGGGCGTTTTCCCCAGTGTCAAGTTTGTAGAATATACATCCTCCCTTCCCAAATTGAGAAATATGCCAAGTGCACTCTCTGTCTGGTATTTATTATGTTTTTTGAGTTTAGTCCCTATTCTACTTCCAAAGCAGACTTCATGGAGCTCATTCTTTACTGTCATTATAAGTTCATCCTGCTCTTACCAAGCCTCTTCCTAGAGGTCTTCTCTGCAGCTTCTATTCTTTCTTCCTGGAAACTCTTTCTGGGGCTGGGGCAATACCTCTCTATGCTTGTGTCTGATACTTTTTCCTCTAATTTTGTTTCTCACCTCCCCTATACATATTGCTGTTTCCCTGAATCCTTACTTTAATTCTCTTTTCACACTAGGTACATTTCCTCTCATAAAAATCCAGTTTCAGCTATGTATATAAGCTGATGATATTAAGCTATCCCTCTCAGCTCAATACACGTACAAGTATCTCCTAATGAACATTCCTAGAGGCCATCCAAATTTACATAGTATAAAGCTATCTTTCAAATACGTACCCCTACTATGCTATTTTCAATTTTGGTGATAGTCCTCTTTCCCCCGAGTTCTTTAGGCCGGAAATGAGAAAGTGTTGCCTTTTTTCCTCCTGCCCAGCTAGTTGTTTTACTAAGCCTTCCATTTCTGTCCATAAGTCTCTTTCCATGTTAAGGTCCTCAAGTCTTCATTCTCACTGTCCTTTTTCAGGTCCTCTTCATTCTTTACCTCGTCTATTCTAACTGGCACCTAACTAGGGTCCCTGGGCCAGGGATTTAGCTCAGTGGAGCTGCATCTGTCTGGCAAGTGCAAAGTCTTGAGTTTGATCATTGACACCAAAAAACAAAAACAAAAAAACAAAAAAACAAAAAAAACCCCAAAATAAAGCCTAACTAGGGTCCCTGACTCACCTTGTCCCCTTCAAGTACATGCTGCCATGATGATTTATAAAAACCTAAGTATAGTCAGCTTATTCATTCCTTTAACATTCATCACACACACACAAAACTCCTTGCCTCTCTAAGGCGCAAGTACACTTTAGGTCACTGTCACCTCAAATACTCTCATGACTCCCATCCCTCTAGAAAGCTCCCATTCGCCTGGCCCCTTTGGTGGTTGTTTTATCTGATATGACTCAGTTCAAACTTCCTTACTCACTTCTAGGAGGCCCTTTCCTAACTGTTTTCTATGATAGCTTAAGTTCTATTTTTACAACACTCTGATGTACTAGTACATTTCCCATCCTATAGAATTCCTTGAGATCAGGATCCACATCTTATTCCCTGCATGCCCAAAACACAAAACCCTTCATCTCATTAAAGGATTTAATAGAGAAAAGCCATAGATTTTAGGTCATGATTTTATCTTTGGACAACTCTGGATAAGAACATAGGGGTAACCAGGAAACAATGGGCACATTTAAGAAATATTTAAGGCACAGTTACATTGGTATTCTCTGGAGAATATATACCTAATGTTCCTGGCAGCTAAGATGACCACAGCAAATGGACTGTAAGCTGTCCTCATTTCTTGAGATCTACCTGACTTGGTGGAGCACACAAATATGTGTTGAATGAATATTATAATCCAAATATTAAGCCATGTGTCAGATACTGGCATTAAGCTTACATAATAAAAAGAATGAAGCAAGGAATTATAGCACCTTCCTCTACAGCACATTTTATTTTTTATATGCATGGACAGGAAGTTCATCTCTATAATGAGTTAATAAAGGACATTTTAGTTTATACTCACCTTGAGTGCTACCATTCATCCACAGCACATGTTTCTGAGTACTCCTTTGCAGCTTACCTTAAAGTCTGTCTGCTAGAGTCCTCATTAGGAAATTGTAACTCAATGACTCTACACATACAACTCACACTGCCCTCAGCAATGATCAATAATTAAGTACAGTAAAAGCTTCAGCAACCAATGGATGGGAACAATAAAGAAGGAACCAGTTATTTTAATCTATATGTAGACAAAATGATCTCATTCTTAATTATTTTCTCTCATAAGGTATGAGTGATAACTATGTAGATTACTTCTATTCATGAAAGTCTTAGTTCTTTCATCTCCTCTGTCATTCCACTACTAACCAGAAATAAACTCCTTTCTATTAGTATTAGAAGGCATTATACTTAACACATATATGATTAAACACATGTTCAGAGCACAGTGGGCATAAGTAGCAAGCTTGGTTTAGGATCATTGCAACTATAAGTTACTTAAAAGTGGGATGATAGATGAATTAAGACTATTAAGGAAAAGAAATATTGGCAATTCTGGTTCTGATGAAGCCCGAGCTAGTGTTCCTACAGAACTACTTAGATCACCCTTAGCCAGCACAGGCAAAGAAAGTGGTCCAGGTTGATAAAGTATGAAAGTACAAGCTACACTAGAGCACTGGTCTCAAAATGATGAGGCCAGTGCACTTTTGACTGAAATATTATGCACACAGGAGCTACTCTTTCTAAAGAGCACACAAAGATGCTGGCCAGGGAAGTGTGAAGAAATGGTCATTTTCAAGTTTAAACACCAAGATGACTATATCTTAGAACACCATTTCAGTATTTGTGTTTGATTATCTCCTCAAGAGAAGATCATTGCCCCTATCTTTAACATTAATAACTCCAGTCTAAGAGTTTTTCTTCTTTGTGGAATGTCCTTATAAAGTTCCTTCATGAATTCCATCTGGCACCCATCTCAATCAATTTAAGTCTACTTTTTAAACAATATTTGACATATATACATTATCACAGTTTAATTCTACTCTACAAACACTTAATGGATGTGGCAGAATCTGGCCAAGGATTGCAATGCCAAATCAATGGAAGTGATACCTTCACTCACAAACTCAATTCTCTCCATGATTCTGGTTGAAAACTGAACTAGACAAGAACTGAATCAAATTTCTTCATAAGGTCAGCATGGAACCTAACCACTGAATTTGGTTTGGTTCTCATCCAATTTCGTTTATGACTAGAATTATAGAAAGAATCAAGTTCATGAAATGAAGTAGCACTGCATTTGATTAGTTAACTGAAAGCTTTCTGAGATCCCTGCAGCTAAGATATAACATAAAACTGTTCTAAGGAAAATTTCTACTTAATTTAATTCTATTCTTTTTTTATATTCTTCCTCATTCATAGAGAAACAAATGTACAAATAATTCAATGAAACAAAATTCACAGGAAATTTACCATCAAAATTTTCCTTACCAAAATGAAAATGTAGGGCTGGGGATTTAGCTCAATGGTTCCGGTGCCTTGCAAGTACAAGTGCAAAGGCCTAGATTTGATCCCCATTAACCACATACAACAATGTTGGGCATGGTGACTCATGCCCACTAGCAATCAGTACTACATACCACAGTACTGGGTGTGGTGGCTCACACCTATAATCCCAGCACTCAGGAAGCAGAGGCAGGAGGATTGCTGAGTTCAGGTCCACCCTGAACTAGAAAGCAAAACCCTGTCTCAAAAAAAATAAAACTAAGTAAATAAACAAATAAAATGAAAATGTATATAAAAATCTATATAGAAATATTTACAGTAACTCTATTCATAAATGATCCTTAGAAAGAAATTTTCCCTTGAGAAAAAATGTAAGAAATCCCTCATGTTCATAGGGAAGTGACTGGTACAGAAGATCAATGGAAAAAAGAACTGAGTACACAAGAATCAAATAAACTAGCTATATTACACATACTGAAAATTTTAAAGAAAGGTTAAAATTACCCTAGTGGAAATCTAAACTCTCTAAAAGCCAATATATAATGTTAGTTCTTCTTTTCACAAACAATTACTGACCATAAACATGCAATCTTTATTTTAATTGAAACATTTTGACATGCAACAAACTGAGAATTACACAATAGTTAATGAATAATGAAGAACATACTGAAGACACATACCAGATCTGAGGAATGACAGTTAAAGCTCAGAAATTACAGACTTTAGAAATACAGAATTACAGAAGACAGAGACAGTAAATCCATCAAAACATTTTAAGAATAAATGACATTTTATAAAAAACTAAATTTTAAAGTATAAATTTTCTTTCTTAAAAAATTTTATGCAAATAAAGTGGTAGTCAAAATGAAAAGTGTTTAAGAGTCAGAAGAGCTATTTTCATTACATTATCTCTTCCATTCTATTTTTACAAATGAGAAAAGTGAGGCTCATTAATAACTATGGCTGATAAATACTTAAAGCTTTATATAGTCTCAGATAATATATATGTTAATTTCTACTTCATTATACTGACATCTGGATAGTCAGTAACTTAAAGAGAACATATTATTATAATCTAAGCACATAATACAGTTGTCACTTTGTAGATTTTGGTCCAAGTAAATCAATATAACTATTACTTTAAAATGTAAATTCTTCATTTTCATTTTAGAATACTATTCATTCTTACAAAATTATTCTATGTGGTAGGTAAGTTACAATGAAAGACCTAAAAATGTGCTAGTGAATTTATAATAAGTCAGAAGTTTTGATAGGCTTAAGGATCTATACTTTTCTCTCTTGTTTATTATGTTGTGGCAATCCTCCTGCCTCAACCTCCCTAGTACTGGGATTACAGGCAAGATCTGTACTATTTTTAAATATGTGTGTTTGTATATACATATATACATGCATTCATATTCTTACAGTATACTTCTATTTCCCAAATCTGTCTTTAATGAGGAATGTGTAAGGTTAGTTATCTGATATAACCTTTTAATATTTTCTATTTAGAAATTTATAATTCAATAAGGTACCAGTGTAAGAGGAACCAAAATTTATCACTGTTTTCTGTGGCCACTGACCCCTTAACAAAACTGGCAGTGTTGTTGTTTACTATTTTTGTTGTTGTTTTGAGACAGGGTCTCACTATGTAATCCAGGATGGCCTTGAACTCACTATATAGCCCAGACTGGCTTCAAACTCACTGCAATCCTCCTGTGTCAGCCTCACGAGTGCTGGGATTACAGGTATGTGCTACCACCTGGCGCGCATTTCTTTATTACATATAAAGTAACCATGATATGAACCTAGTTTTTTAATGAAATGTAAAGAGTGCCTATTACATGAAAGACATTCAAATGATTTGGCTGGCTATAGTCAAGTCAAATTTAAAGGTGATTATTTCAATTCCAGATAATGTGGCAACACATCATTCCAGAATTTTTTGGAACCTGGTGGTGTACTGTCTAAAAGTTGTTTGGGCTGCTCTGCCATTTTGGACCTCTGCTCTTTCCCTTTTCTCTCTGGGTTAGTAATAAGCTTTCTTTGACATGATTTATGTCTATTGTACTTCACAGATCCTTTTACTTTGCTCACATTTGACTTTTCTCCATCACCCCACCTTTTAGTCTTTTTACCTTTCTCTTGGTACTTTTCCTCTTCTCCTGTATTGTCTGTCTCTTCCTCCTCCTCTTCTCCATCTGTCCCATTTTCTTCCCCTTTCTCCCTTTCTCCCTCTTCTTCTTTCCCTTCTCCTTCTCCTTCCTC
>PVIR01038749.1:0-14361 GCA_004026965.1 Petromus typicus | reverse complement strand
ATTGCTTAGAATTGCTTTGGCTATTCTAGGTCTTTTGTGGTTCCAGATGAAAGTTTGAATTTTTTTCTCTAGATCTGTGAAATATGCTGTTGGGATTTGAATCGGCATTGCGTTGAATGTGTAGAGTAGTTTTGGGAGTATAGCCATTTTGACAATATTGGTTCTTCCTACCCAGGAGCAAGGTATGTCTTTCCATTTTAATTTAGTACATTTTTAATAGTAAAAATGCATCTAGCTTAATCAGCTTAATTTTATCTCTTTTTTTAAAATCAAGTCCCAATCAGGTAACAATATTGGGCCAACATCTCTTCAAAGCCACCTATTTTTCCCTGAGTATATTCTTTTTAATTATTTTATTAATACATCCATTTACATAGCAAATGAGAATAGAAAAGTGAGTTATTTGTGCTTATGTTCATAAAGAACATACATTCAAGAAGCAGAAATTAAATATATAACCAAAGAGGTGTAAAATAGAGAAATGAAAGTTAATTGTTTATGTGGAAGTCTCTTCTTGTACTACCTTTTAACCCACTAAAGGAATAAACAGAACAGAAATACGTTTCCTTAGACCCCTTCATTTTGAAAGTGGGTTCCATTCAAGGTACATTCTGAAATGTCTGGAAGATGCCCTTTTGGTTTTGTTTTTTGGAAGAAAGAAAAAACATACTTTCACAGAGGGTAACTTGAATATTAGTTTGATATTTATTTGTTATATTAGCTTTCAACTTGCTCGTATATATAACAAGTTTTAAAAGACAAAAATTATTTCTTAAAGATAAATAAGATAACCTGGCATTTCTAGAATGGTGGTACATAATTATTTGTCCCTTGCCTTTCACTCATTCTTCCGGATTATTAGCACAGCTGTATTCAAAAAGAGAAGAACTGGGAGGTATAGATGAAGAACAATAAACTTTCTCAAGCATTGTTATAGACAGGCTAGGATTTGAATTTTTAATGACACATACAGGCATTTTAAATATAAGAAAAAATTTTGGGTATAAAACACTGATGAACATGTTAGGACAGAATCTAGAAATCAGTTGTCCTTAGAAGGAATGAGAAGGATAACAGACATGGAATGAAACTGTATGTTGAGAAAGCACAGAGGTGAATTTCTAATGTAGGAAAGACTGCACTAGTACTGGGACAATCAAGAGTTATTCGTAGGCTAGTAAATTGGAAGTGATGGATTGTATGGAAAGTGTACAATGGACAGAGACCTGCAGCAGCCATGGCAGGATTTGTTGAGGGGACGCCCCTGCATGCCTTCTGATTTCCATGCCCTTCACCAGCAGTGTGAAGAGCCCAGAAATTGATGTGATCCAATAAGTAGGCCCACAAGTGCTTGAGAAACTCAAAGTATATGAAACTTGAAATAAAATGTAAAAATTATTCCATCCTTTATAACCCCCTCAGAGTGTATATTTTATTATGGCATTTACCCTTTATTAGTACTTGTGTTTAATTGTAAATTATTCTTCTGTAGAAAATATAATCAAATAGATTATGTCTTCACTGCCCAGAGAGATGTTGGACAATTTGATCTGCTAGAAAACTTATTATATTTGTTTTATCAAATGAATAACTATATACACTTCCATTATAATTGAAATATTCTTTCCATAAGCTTCCTTATCCTGACATTTCCCTCATTTGTCAAAGTAAAGATATAATTTTGTCCTTTATAGTACTGGGGATTGAAGTCAGGATATGTCATGAACTAACATTTCTAGCTCTTTCTAAATATTTTATGTTGAGATGAAATTTCACTGAGTCTGGACTCTAACTTGTAATCTTCTTAATTTTTAACACAGTCTCAAATTACATTTTCCCAGTAAACATGAGAGAAGTGGGTGTGTGCATGTACACGTGTGTGTGCGCACACGTGCATAGTCTGCGTGTGTATATGGAGAATATTGCCATCCAGGATAACAGAATCAAAGTTTCATGCATGCCACACAAGTGCCCTGCCACCGGGGCATATCTGAGCCCTAAGAATCAAATCTCTACCCATTTAGTATTAAACTTGGATGCTATTGATCAATGGCTTAGATACTGTTGCTGATACCAAAATGAGTGAGAATACATAGGTGAAGATCAATGAGTAAAATGAGAGATTATCAGTAATTACATTACTTCTTTCCCCCCAAACCAGAGAAGACCAACTTAGATTAGACATTGGTCTAAAGAGCAGACCATAGCAGCATCTCTGCTGAACATTAATAAATGTTCACAGCCCAGCCAAGTCTTGATGTCTTGAAGGAAGTTGTAAAAGCCCACTCTGAGCAATGCATCCAAATAGTTCTGTGTATAATGCTGCATCCAAATAAACACAGTTCATCTCAAACCTCAAACTTCAAATCTCAAACCTAAAATCTGGTAGAACTTTGTCAGTGGGTCAAGCAAGCCCTTTAGAAGAGAACACTTCAATTTTGGAGTTAGACTGAATGAACCAATTGGGCCCAATTTAATTTTCATGCATTTTTCAGCTGAGTGGTACTTCTGATCAATATTAGATCAACTGTAGAAAAATAATATTTCATTTTCTTTGTTTACTTCAGCAGAGTGGTTTTGTGACATAAGAGCATATGGAGAAATATCTGTCAAAGTAAAGATATCCATCACAAGCTCCCTGTGCTACCAGTTGAAGGAAAAGTTCAAAACACGAAATCAATCTGCTGAAGCAAACCTTTTGAAAGAGCCAGTCCTGTAAACACAGTAGTTTTCAAATTCTGTACTTCACACAAATGTCTCATCCTTAGCCTGATAAGACCCTGGCCCAAGAAGTCATTACAACCACCTTTTAGGAGAGATAGATTATATGACTTGTTCTTCAAGAAGCATTCTTATCATTTAAACAGTTGTATCATCATAAATAAGATAGATATGTTCCTTTTTATAAATAAAATTGTGCCTATTTATTAGCTATGCATCTTATGAATTTTACTTTGTATCTTAAATAACTGTATGTAAAAGATATTGCCCGAGTATTTTCAATTTCATTGTCATTCCAAGTCTAATATGAGTCTGGGGTCATTTTACATAATCTTAATTGGCAACAGTGTTCCTTTCCATTTTCCAGCTATGTTCCATATAGTATATATTAATTCTAATACTGAAAATTTTTTAAATCACTATAATGACTATGGTATTTTTCTTTTTTGTTATTATTATCTCCTACTGCCATAGAAAGGAGTATTTTCATAGGTATTTCATTATACCTATTTCATAGGTATATTTCATAGGTAGATGTAGACTTCATTAACTTAGAGTGAGTCTATGTGTCACATTCAAAAATAATAGTAAACATGGGTTGTAATTCAGTAATATTTTGAATGACACAAAAGTCTAAATCATCACCATTTGTCCACGTAGTAGAAGGTAAGGATTAAAAGATGTAGAGTAAAATTTCCGTACATACACTTCCTACTGAAGTTCCAGAATATTTCTTCTAAAATATTCCTTTTGGAAAAACACGTAGTGTTATAATGTGTTTGATGCCTCAAGCAAAGGAACATATTGCTTTAGAAAAATCAGATCTGACATGGGCCTCAGCGATCCCTCAAATGCACTGATTTGTATGTGAGCTACATTCAGACTCATCCCTGCAGCTCGATCTCTCTGCAGCTGCCACCTGCCCGGCATGCTCAGCCTCTGTGCTCTGCTCTCCTTGCACACAGAAATGAAAGGAGTCGGGCTAAAATGCTACTGAGCAAATTGTTTTTAAAGAAAATGTAACACTTTTTAGCACGCGCTTTGAATTCAAAATAAATAATACAACTTAGTCGTTTTCATCTTTTGGGTAAAATGTGAGCCTTTCAACATTTTCTGAGTGGAGTTTAACTCACAGCTTAAAAGAAGGAAATCTCTTTCAAATATTTTTATATTTTATTATTTTTTATCTTAGAAAATATGACTAATCGTTTTTTACAGAAGGTTAGTACTCATCCAGTTTCATGGAGTTATTTGTTCATATCACAGATGTAAAAATGCAAGTGTTGGTTATTTCATCTTTTCTAAAAATACATAGGAGTAAGGCCAGAGTAATGGCATTTTGCTTATCTCAAATACAAATATAGCTCCAGAGCTACTGATGCATTTATGGGAGGAGGTGACAATTTATTTTATAAAAAACGTGAAGTTATTACTGTATTCTTTCTATTGTATTTTCTCTAAATAAATTATTACAGTCACTAAAGTGCTGTTTTTTTAATTAAAAAAGCACAAACATTACTTCTTTTAACCTGAGTGTTTAAAGATTGATTTACTTCCAAAACAAAACTGTACTTAAAACTAACAACAAAACCATACCAATCATGTTTTATTAAATATTACTTTGTTTTGGCAATGATTTATTCATAATAAGTGGGAATTCACTGAGTGATTAATGAGAATGTGGATGCATAGCACATTTATATTAATAAAAGAGGTTAATATGATGATTATTATATCACTCCACTCTGTATAAGACTGAGAATTGAATCCAAGAACTTCATACTGATCTAGCCCTTTATTTTTCACTTATTCTGATACTTTTTCTAAATTTTGGGATAGAATCTCGGTAATTCACTAAATTACCCAGGATGGACTCGAACATCTGATCCTCTGCCTTATTCTCCTAAAGTACTGGGATTGTAGGAATGTGTCACCATGCTCAGGGTAACAGCAGATTTTATCAGACACTTGTACTGCTTTTCAGTGGGAAGTTTTGCTTGAACATTTTGTTTTCATTTCCTCATAATCATCAATTCTGCTGCTCTTGTGCTATGCTTTCCTATAGATGGAACAATTCCTGATTTCTTAGTTCTTTGATTTTGGAGTTGGCTGTAATTTGCTTTGGTGGAACGTTTCCAGACATGACAGTATGACACATCCCAGCAGAAACATTAAACATATTTGTGCTATTTTCCCATGTCTTTGGCACCTACTCCACCAGTAGACTATTATGTTCTGGAGTTTGGTTATTTGTGAAGTCTTGGTTTTAAAATCAGAAGATAAATGGAAGCCAGGTGAGCTACTAAAATGAAAATAATCAGAGAAATTTATATGAAGACCCTGATATTTAAGATTCTCTGCTGCTTCAGGAATAATTAAATAATAAAGATGTATATTGGAAAGTGGGTAATTATATATTAACAATATGTGTGTTCAGATTTGGACTGACCATTGAAGTGGATATTTGTAAAGGCTGACAATATTAAATGACTTCAAAGAAGGATAATGTGTCTAATGAACTTGTTGCCATGGAAATAGAGTTTTGTGTTTTGAAATGTTAGCAATGGTTCTCCTTTGTTAAACTTGATAAAGTTGTATAAGAAAGATATTAATTTAGAAAGCAATTTGCTTGTTTATAATTAGTAAAGACACGAAAATAGACTCTAGAATTTGTCTATATTTCACTTTGGAAAGCTACATTTTTCCTCCCCAGTTGACACCAGAATCTCCAATATTTGATGATTTCAAGACAAAGGCATGAGACTATCTGGGAAACAAGTAAACATTCAATGATGTAATCACTAAACATTGTAATGGCTTGTAATTGGATCAATAAAAGTCTAGAGAGCTATTTATGATTGGACAAAATGTTTCAGGGCTTCTCACAGAAAAATGGTAAGCTTTAAGTTATGTACATAAATCCAAAAGGCAAACATTCACTAGATACTACTGATATGATTACTAGGACATCAATATTTCTTGAATTCAATATATAAAAAGTCAGATAAAGTATTAGCTTATATTTAACAGTGAATGGCTAAGATTCAAAGCACCACTGTCAAAATGTATATAATCAAGTACCATTCCTGTCCCCAAGGATAGAGTCATTTTTAGTGATCCAGCAAAATTTCCAGGTTTCTATGAAATGATCAGAATGTTCCTTCTTAAGTCTGAGTAATTGTAATTTTATGTCAATATTCAGCTCTTTAATGTTAGATATATAATCTAACATGAATTGAAAGAACCTGAATCACAAGAATGGATTGGATAAATAGATTTGGAAGTGCCTCAGGAAGAGAGTGATTTCAAGAACGGAGATCAAAACAAAAAAAATTTGCAAATTAGAAGGTGAGCATGGTTGAATTTATGAATTTTTAGACATTATTTGCTATTGTCTCTAAGAGTAGATGATCCTTTTCTTTTCCACCAGACTTAGCCATGTGAGCTATCTAGATGTATTCCTTCTCTCCACAGGAGCTCATTAGCACATTCTACTTGTCTGGCTTCTGTATTGTACCTTAGAGAGGAAACACAAATGTAATTGAATGGCTACTCTTTCACTGTGGGACAGCACTGAGTACATATATGAAGACCAGCAATGACCAGAAGAGCTATAGCTGATCTGAATAGATTTTGTTTGTTTTCCTTAAGGATTGTGATTTTAGATTTTAAAATCTCATGTGCCAGCATAAATATATACATTATTTTATTTAAATTTTGTAATATCTTGAATTATCCATAATTCTTTTCAGATGAAGTCAGTATATGTTTAAAATTAAAAAAAACCAAACATGCATCAGCAATATTTGTATGGCGATTAGGATACATAGCTATGGCTGATGGTATAGTTTTTTAAAGCTTATATAGTGTTAAGAAGATAAGTTTCATTTTAAATTCTAAATCTAAATCTCAAACAGCACTTATACTAAGTAGGCTCTCTCTTAGAGATCTTGGCTGGCATTAAAAGGTATCCTCCCTACTCACGACTTGTATAGTTGTAGCATAAGAAAGTCTTTTTCACTGGACAAACAGGTGGCCGGACTCTACTGCACAATTTCCTATGCTGAACATCAATATTCAGATACTAAAAAGAGCCATCCTAGAAGCTGTGATACTGAAGGTTTACTGGGCTGATGTGAAATTGCACACTCAAAAGGAAGAAGACCATGCTAATACTTAATATATTCTAAAGGCACATTTACCTAACCTACGGCCTGAGAGCATAACAGTTTTGATTTCTGCTTGATAAGAAGTTGTCCACTTTTTACTGTCACTCTAGAAACTACCTTTAAAATTAAAACTCAAGATCAGAAATTGATTTTATGATTGATTTTCTCTACCGTCTTTTCTTTGTGTTTATCTGTCACTTATAATTGCATTCAGACTGTTCAAATATCTGGCAGGTTATTTTTGCCACCCGTATCCCAGGGTTCCCCAGCATTTCTTAACCCTCATAAAAACCCAACATTCAGATCTGCATTGTGGCATAAACATTTACTGCAAGACTGACATAACAGAGAGGAATCTGTTATTTCTTTTCACTATTGATACAAATAGCTGGTTGATCAAGAGTAGACAATGGATATATACAAGGGTATGACATTCACATAGTTTAATAAACGTCACCATCTCTCAGGCAAATAAGTTGATTTGAAACTAAGACTATCCCATGGAGGGCCAGGGATTTAACTCAGCGGTTCCAGAGCCTACTTTGCAAGGTCCCAGAATTTGATCCCTAGTAACCACATACCACAATGCCACACAGGTGGTGTCTCACACCTGTAATCTTAGCACTAGGGAGGTGGAGACAAAAGGATTGCTGAGTTCGAGGCTGAGTTAGGGAAAGTGAGACCCTCTCTCAAAATAAATAAATAAAATTTTAAAAAAGAATACCCCCATGGAAAACAATGGCCTACTCAAGATAAAGTTATTGAATGCAAGCATCCCTTTTGCATTAAAAACAAATATGCCACTGACGTTTTCTAGATAAGATGTCCAAGGGATGTTCAAATGAAACATCAAAGCTTGATTTTAAAGATAAAGCATCATTAGGCCCTGTAGAGATCTTGTGGATGTGTGCACTACTGCTTCTCATAATAGAAGAATTTGCTTTGTCACCAAAGGTAACTTTTGTTTTGTGGCTGCCTAATACTGTACATCACATATGTGTACACTAAAATTCTACATGTATTTGGCGAGGTGATGAAAACTAGTCTCCATTAGTAGCATATTCAGATTCTAGGACATCGTATCAGGTAACTCAGAATTTGTTGTGTTGTATTACCCAGGTAAAATGCAATCTGACTGATTTCAGAGATTACTGAAGACAGTAAACCACTTGAGAAGTCACAAGAGCATTGTGGTTAGATTTGTTTTCTGCTTATTTATTTTTCTAAATTTTGTCCTTTCCATTTGCAAATCCATCTTATTGCTTCACCTTCTGTGATTAAGAATAATACTTGTCTCATTATTTTATGTGGCACAAAATATAATGAATACTTCCCAACTAATTGTTCAGTGACATATAATCTAGGATACTTAACACGTTCCCTCAATAGACGTTCTGTATTAAGTATTAGCCAAATTAAAAATATGGGCTCCTTTATATATATTAATAAAATTATATATTTGATATATCAAAGAAGACATGTTTATGTATTGTGACTCCAAATCATATTCATTAATGAACACCCCTTTTCCAAATTTGGGCACTTATGATTTAGAAAACAAATTCTCCTAAATTTTTCAAAGGTAAGAGAACAAAGATTCAGTAACAAAATGCAGTCAATGGAAGCACTCCAATCAGAAGTTGATTTCGTCTCTAGCATACTCCCGAACTCTCCCATTCTGGGGACACAGACTATTCATACAATAGAACCGTGAGCAGCCACTAGCAAATAATGTTATTTCATTAATACATAAATCCAACTGGGAAAAAATTAATTCTGCTCTTTAAAAATAAAAGATTAATATCCATCAAATAAATTAGGCACAATATTTACTAGACCAACCTATTCCCAGTACATAGAGGCTGATTCCTTGGGGTGGCAGGCATTATACTTAGAGTGTTATTTTCTGCTTATTTCATTCTTCTAACCCTTGATCTTATCTTCTTTTGCCTGTCTATTTCACAGCTTCATATATTAATATTCTTGCTGTATCAACCAATTCAACCTCACATTTTAAAAATCTCTCAAAAATCTCAAAATGGAAGAAATGCAAGAACCAACTCACAGTCCTTCATTTGTTATGAAGATTGTTTTCAGTTAAAGACATTTGAGATTCAACAGATGCAGAGAGAAGACTTCCAAAAGCTTCCCACATCTGACTAAAGCAGAAACTTGCCAGTAATGAGGCTGCATTCAATTCCCCTGAGAGCGTAGCTTTCCTCTCTGAAAGAGGAGCAAGAGTTAACTTACCACAAATTTCTAGTTATCCCTTGCATAAACAAACACTATCACAAATTTGCTCATCTATATTTTCCTCTGGAAAATCTATTTGCCCTTGCTAAAGAAATATGTTTCTTCTCCTAATAGAATCTCTTTCACCCTCTTCCTCTTTCTCCAGGAAGCTGGGAGTATAAACTTCAAATATTAAGCACTTAAAGGAATTATTTCTTTGAAAAATTATGTATATTTTCCTCCTACTAATTTTTGTATTGTCAGGTTAGTTTTCAGGGCTCAGGATCTGAACTTAAGAATAAAGAAGAAAAACTCTTTCTCTGATTTTCTGTTTTCTCTCAGTGATGATCTAATAGAAATTTTAGTCTTCTCCTTAGAATTACCAATGGACAAGATGTTCATTTCTAAGGACACATTTGGCTTGGTTACCACCCTGAGCCCAGTTAATTCTAAATTAACCATCTCTCTTATCATATCACCCACTGTTATCCTGTGATGGCTTCTCTGCTTTATCAGATGAGCATGGGGATGGAATACTCACTTGTTATTCATACTTTTGAGATAATCCCTATACTAACTCCCCCTTTTCAAAACTTTTATTTGACATAATGATTGATCTTGTATATATTACATTGTAGGAATTTTAGCTTGTCATGTCTTATCAAAACCTGTGATACTGGAAGAAAAACATATTTACATATGGTGCCAGAAATTAAATTTTCTTATACTGTCAGAAAAATAGGTCAGGAAGAGTCACTCGGCAACAAAGCAGCACTCGAGTCAAAGGGTGAGGATGAAAGAAAGAAAAGTTACAAGAGTCACAGATGCAAACGGGTGGACCTCAGCAAACTGAAGGTTGAAAGCTCAGAATTTATTCTCAGTGTTCCTTTCATAATACTCTTACTGCAGTGGCAACGTGCAGAGATTACAATCAGCGGTTAAAAGTTTACAAAGGTTACAATCAATTAGGTAAAAGGCTTGGTGTCAGTCTGATTAATGTCTACTCTCTAAGTCAGGAAATTAGGGCACAGAAAGACACTTCAGCAGAAAAATATTTATCCCTTGTTTGACCAATACTTTGCTGACCATCAGGAACAGCTTCTGTTTCTCCCATGTTTTTTCAGGCTTGCCATCCTAGTCAATAATCAATTGTTTCTTGGAAAGCCACAAGCTCAGTGTCCCCCCACATTCCTTTCTCAAGGAAAAGTAAAGAGAAATGAAACCCATGACTCCTAATAAAGGGAGGGGGAAAGTCAGTGCAGTGTTTACAGTAGTTTTCCTGGCACCAGTGTATCTCTGGCAAAACACCCAGGGCAGCTCCTGGTCAGAGCAGACCCCTGGTTTAATTTGGGGCAGCACCATTAAGTGCAGACCCCTGACTCAGGAATTCCACCAAGCCCAGGACTGCAAATTCCTGGTACAAATGCCCTTACATAGAATTGCTTCCCACAGTCATATATGAATCAGTATTTTTTCTTGCCAACATCCAAGAATCACCCTCATATATTACTGACATTAGAGGATGATAGTCAAAAACATTGGCTCAAAGTAACACAGTCTATAATTTCAGATAAGCACTTTAAGAGTCATATTTAGGCTAGAGAAGCAGCTTAGTGGTACAACCACCTGCCTGTGAAGTGCAAGGTTTCTGAGCTAGGTCCTCAATTCTGCAAAAACAAACAAATGAAAAAAATCCTGAGTCACATTTATTTCCTTAGGATATGAGGGGAAGTATTATATGCTGTGGGAGTTTAGCCTAGATTTTATGTTTTGTAATACTGAATGGGATAATAATATTGATAGTAATATAGCACACAAGCATATGAACTATATGGATATATTGTATCAACATGCTATGGGTTTGCATTTATAGATTTTTTTTTCAGTTTTAGTACTACACTGTGCTCTAGACATCATTATAGGCCATTGTGTGATGACAGCATGCAAGTTTTTAAGTTTTAAAATAAAATAAGTATACATTTAATTATTTTGGAAAAAAATATTTTGCTGATTTAAGAAAAAAATTTCATACTTCTGTTCAGAATAGTGACAAGGTTATAGGAACTGATATTAATGATGGAAGCAGGGCTGTGGATATATTCACTGCCACTGAATTCTTCATTAGCACAATAATAAAGAGATTGATCACAACCACATAAATACCATGACAAAAACTGAAGTATTCATATTTCCAGGAACTCTACATTGCACATGGAATTCATACTTTATAAAACAGAGATTGTTTTGAATAAAAAATTAAGAAAAAAAATATATATCCTGTTAATAAAAAAGTATTCTATTTACATTTGTTTATTATGTGTTAAGTGAATGAAATAAATGCTTTGTTGAATCTTCCATGATCTATGGTATAATCTGATAATATAGCACTGTTAATAATATTACGCAAAGGAAAAGAATGGATGACTACTGAATTAGTATTGTATATTTCAATTGCTACAGTGTAATTTTATTTATTTTTAAATTTATTTACTTGTTTATTTTTTGAGACAGGGTCTCACTTTGCAGTTCAGGCTTGCCTCAAACTTGCAGCAATCCTCCTGCCTTTGCTTCCTGAATGCTAGAATTACAGGTGTGAGACACAACTCTGACCATTGTGGTATGTGGCTACCAGAGATAGAACTCAGGACCTTGCACTTGCCAGGCAGATGCTGGAACCACTGAGCTAAATCCCAAGTCCCAGTATAATTTTATTGATAATGATACTAATGTATAATGTTATATAACTTCTGAACCTTACAGAGCTCTCATCCCTACTTCCCCTCTGCATAGTAATCATTTATAATCTGATACTAA
The DNA here is from genome assembly GCA_004026965.1 of Petromus typicus. Lineage (NCBI taxonomy): Eukaryota > Metazoa > Chordata > Mammalia > Rodentia > Petromuridae > Petromus > Petromus typicus. Next base: position 2,425 of record PVIR01038749.1, on the reverse strand, counting down.
TAATTTTTCATAATATACATTATTTTTCTGATTACTACTAGAATGTTCATTAGTATAATTTTGTGTAATGCAGCTTGAACTGCAGTCATTTAATCAGTAAATAGTTATTGACTGGTATTTACATTCTAACTTTAATCATGAGAATGTTTAAAATAAATCTCTGTTCCCTAGGCATGAAAGAAAATACCAAGGCTACATTAATTTTAAAATGCTAGCATGGAATTGATTTTGAAATAATGAGGAAATATTTTACTTGTCCAAGATTTATTTCTTTACTATAAATATTTATATAAAATATTTTTTAAATGTTTAAGAAGACAGATTACTGAATCTTCTCGTGAGAAATAAGTTAAGCCATTACAGTGATTTCTCTTACCATATCATACGGAGCATCTGTGAGAAGGCCCAGTAGATTTTCAATAATATTTCTTTAATGGAACCATTTTAAAATTCAATAGTGTTTGTTAATGAAAATAATTACTCATTCAATATTCATTTAACTGGCATGTATGTAAGAATATATTTAAGAATAAAATTCCTTTTTCCTATTTAAGAACAAATACATATGGTTCATGACAATACTGACATAGCTTCAAAAAGAAACAAAGAACATATAGCTTGGACATCTAGATATATTCACGCATGTATGCACATGCACACATACTCACACAATATGAAATAAGAGAATGTAGATGCAAAACGAATGGTAGATTCAGTGGCACTTGCAGAATTTGATCACATTACTTTACATCTCAAGAGGAGTTTTCTGGCTTTAGATGACTACTTAAACCTGCATATCTCTCCTTTAATCCTAAATCTAATTAAAATAAGAAAGTGAACGTTAAAAATAAACATTAAACACAGAAACATCCTAATGATCTGAATTCAGCGCCCTCATAATGAACCACCATTCACGCTCTTGCTGTGCTCTCTTAGAGAAAGAACTTCCATGTCCTGTGATTGATCCCTCTAGGAAAGAAATGAGAGCTTCACACCTGAGGGGCCCAAATAGGCTTTCTGTGCTATTAAGGACTTAATGACTTGGTCCCTACAAAATCATTTAATGAAATATTAAACCCTTTTATGATGGTATTAGAAGTAATTAGGTAACCAGTGTGCATCCCTCATGATGAAATTAGGACCATTATTAAAGGGACACCAGAGCTCTCAACCTTTTTGTCTTACAACATAGGAATAAAAAAAGAGGCCAGCATATATATCCAGAATGCAGACCCTTTCCACAGGCTGCTACCCTGCTTTTCAGACTTTCTGCCTCTAGAACCCTTAGAACTTAAAAATAAATACATTTTTATTGTTCACAAGCCACCTATTTCACAATGCCCTGTTACAGCGATCCAAACTGACCAGGAAAACATAACGTAAACCAGGTTTACCAGAATTTCTGACCTACCTCTTTCAAGAAGTGCTCCTTGCAGAGCATAGGACAGTGTAAGCAAGTAGACACTTCCTGACCATAGCAGACAGTGGATGAGGTAGGTATTTGCGGGCTCTCCTTAGTACTTGGACTTGACCATGAAGATGCTCTGTCTCCCACAGACCTACTTTAACAATGAGATGCAGACCTCGGTGCTATTTGTAATCAACAAGAATCTGATGACCTGCAGAAGGAGCTTGGGTTTCCAGGTGGTCTTATGGGACAATGCTTGCAGGATAGGCCAGAAGAAAGTCAGAAGTATAAATGGCATCTCAAAATCTCTAGATTACAGTAAACTAAAGATAATGCTGCTGTGCACTCCCTCATCTTGAACCTAGACATCTTTGTGATGGCTTCATCAGCAGTGTGGTGTTGTTTTGATATCGTCCTTCTGGGGACAATTAATTAAAGACTAGTAGTTTCCACTTGCTTTATCTTAGAATACTAGCTTGTGGTACTGAGCAATCATACTGTGAAAAACCCAAGAGGCTCCAAGAAGCTGCCCCTATTGTAATAAACCACAACCAACCACAGAGCACAGGTAAGCTCCCAGCCGACCACCAGAACCAAGATCACTTGGCTATGTAAATGATTTTTTCTTAAAATAGAACCTTAAACTCCAGTCAATCAATCTTAGCTGACACCGTTTGGGGATGAAAATGCACAATAACTCCTCAAATTGCAAATGGGTGAGAAAATTAAATAAGTAGTGTATCTTTAAGCCTCACTTTTCAGTGGTGATACATTAATCACCTTTCCATTGGAAAAAAATGTCTGAGACCTACAATTGAAAAGAGAGAAGGTCCATTTTGGCTCACAGTTTAAAAAGTTTTATAGTCCATGATCTGACAGCTCTGGGGCAAGGACTTCTGCCAGGAGGTCTTGGTAGAGGAAAGCTGTTCATTTCATGTTGACTGGGGAACACAGCACAGGATAAGAGCCTGAGAGAAAGAAGCCAGGGAGTAGAGTGTCCAGGCTCACATCACTATT
>PVIR01038748.1:0-14366 GCA_004026965.1 Petromus typicus | reverse complement strand
TTACGGGCCTGCCCATCCCCGGTTGCCCCGCTGCTCCTTGCATCCTCGATCACGCGCCTCCACCGAGGGTCGCCAATCACAGTTTCCACTCCAACCTCCAGCTCCGAGGGTGGACAAGCTGGACTGACCAGGATACTCCTTCACCAAGGCCTAAGCCGACTGGCCCGAGAATGGGCAAGGACTCCAAGCTCAGACATTCACAGACTTTCTTTCTTCTAGGCTGTCTTCTTTGAATGGGAACCAAAAGAAGGCGACCTCTCTCTGGTGTTGGAACTTGACAAAAATGGTGTCTGCTCCCAGAAAAGAAGCCAGTTAGGAGTTAGAGAGTAGAAGCACTGTGCAGAGAATAGCAGCACTCAGAGACTCCCAGATCGTAAGGACTTCAGTTCTGGTGTCCAAGCTATATCTCTGCTCTCTGTAAGTATGAGCTACAGAGCCAGCCCAGTGGCGGACACCATCGGGTCCCCTCTGGCCACAGCCTCCTGTTTCTCTAGTGTCCCAGTCCCTGTGAACAACCCCACCCCATTTCACAAACTCCTCCACTGCTTAAATGACAAGCACTCTATCTTTGCTGTTCATACCCAAGCATCCTGGTGCTGACGGGTCGGACCATCACTGTCTTCCCAGAAGACCCCAAAATAAGACATCTGAACATTGTGCCAAACAAATCAGGATGGAGAGTCATTAAGATCCCCCCGTTTCTGTGGGGGGGGGCTCTTGTTCCTTGACAGCAAGCCATCTCTCCCAAGAAATGACCCCCACCACTCACCCCGCCCCCACAGGACGTGGAGCAGCTGTCGCCGTGTGCACGGAGCTCCCTCGCATTTATAGAGCCCACTCAGGCTCCTCATTTCAGTCCTCCGCAGAGCAGACCGGCAGTGACCAGGCCACTCCTGAGACCTAACGTCACGCAGCAGGTAAGAGCACAGCTACACCTCAAACCAGGAGTCTGTCTCCACGCTCCTCCTCTGCTCTCACCCTGACACTAAGGAATCGGGAGGGCGGCCCTCGGGTCAGGCCTCGCTCCTCTAGAAGGCCGAGGTGGGGGCGCAGGGGCTCCAACCCCACACTCCGACTGATCTAAATGCAGGTGCCCTGCATGAAAAGCCTGGGAGGGAAGAGTGCTGTGAGAGCAGGTGCTGAATTGCAGAAAAGTTAAACACAGAATAAGAACGTCCAACGCTGCAGTAAGAGCAAGGAAGGTAAAAACCAATTTCACATCAGAGCCCCAGGCAATGATTTGGGAAAGAAAAAAGCCAATATATGTGGGATCACATAATAACTGTAGCAATGCCTTCCATTTACCTCACTCTGTCCTTTGGAGGAGGCTAAAGAAGTTCACAATTGTGGTGACAATGCTTCTTTCTCCAGGGCTGGTCCCACCGAGGGTGGCTGTGGCCCTTTCTAGGCAATGCTGGGGAAAGGGACGCACTGAGAAGTCGATGCAGAAACCTTAGAGAAGAATCTATGAAAGCAAACTGCTGGCGCTCAAGAGCTGATAGACAAAAGCCGATGCAGGGAAAAATCAATTCAGCAAAGGGCTTCTTCACATAAAACTGAGATAACTACTCAGCTTTGCTCATGGAGAACTGACCACTGCTGGTTTACTTCCAGGGCAGAGGCCGAAGGAACAGGTAGAGGAGACATGAGGTAGAAATAGGGGCTTAGAATGGGACAAGTGACAAAACTGGAAGAAATGGTAGTGTTTTTACTAGAGAAATCCCACCTCTCCAAGGATAAAGCCACAAGCAACCCAAGATACAATATTCTCACTGGAGCAATGGATCATCATATAGCAAATTCAACATGGCGGACACGGGCTCGCAGCCAGGTGGCACAGAAGTCCTGTGGGGTCCCTTCTGTAGTACATGGAGTGGGGAGAATGGCCTTTAACTTTCATCCAGGGCTATAAATGTTCAGGGGCTTCTCCCTATAACACTAGCTCTCTCCAGGGACCCATTCACTGTCACGGTCCCTACCTTGCCCAACTTCTTGTCTCTTTGTTCTTACTATAGAGACCCAGCCCACGAGGTTCTCCAGTCTACTACACATCATCCTAAATCCACTTTTACGTTTTTATTCAAGTTCCTTGTACCTCAAACGATCACTCCTGTCTTCCAGAACAAGTCACCCATTTCAGTATACAAACCTAGAAACCCAAGGAACACAACACTGGTGATGATTGTATGATGAAAATATATTAATACTCACTGAATTTTATAGCTAAAATGAATGAATTACATATATATGTTTCATAAATAAAACTCTGTTACGTTATCTAAGGGTTGTAAAGACTCCCTTATGTAATTTCTAAGATCACACAGCTTAGTCATCCTGTAAGTATGTATGATGAAAGTGTCATGGGAGACTTTTTAAGGGATAGAGGCAATTTTTTAAAAAGCATTCAGATGCCATTGGGTATTTCTACTGGTTGCCAAAAGAATCAGCTTCATACAAACCTAAATATGCAAAGTCAGAGATCCTCATTCCTTGCTCCTGAGATGCAGCTGAGACTCAGAAGCTACATATGAACCAATGCTTCACAGAAAAGAATGCAAAGACACCAGTCTCCTGGGGCCCAGTTCTACTCACTCAGCTGTACCCCACCTTACTTCCTCTCCTCTGCAAACTATTTCTGACACTTGGTTGACACAGCTAGTTAAGACCTGGAATCCAAAAGGAGGGCCAAAATGATGGTGTTTTGTAGGCAATGTTGGAGGGAGCAGAGCCCTTACCCAGAGCAGCCTGATCATTAAATCATCACCTTCTCATCCTCAAGGACCAAATGACAGTGCTCTCCACTTCCTCCCCAGCCCTTGGAAGCTCTCCACACATTAAGCAAAGAAGCTGCATGGGTGTGCAAAGCTCAGGCATCATCAAGGGTCATGTATCCTGGACTCTCCTCCTTGCATCAGCAGCCAACACTCAGGAAAGGCCCTGAGCTTGCGGCTCTCCGGCCACCTCTGGTCCAAACTCTGCATTATGCTGCTCATGAAGGAAATGAGTGACTTTCTTCCTGGGGACTTTAGGGCCCTCTGTACTCCCAGGACATGATATTTCCTGTGATCAATTTAGCAAATTCCCTCTGAAGGAAGCCCTTCCCTTTGTTTTCTTTCATCTACCTTGATAAAATTTCCTGCCCAGAGTTCTCCTTTTCACTACTGGGGATTAGATCCAGGGTCTTTGCACTGAACTACATCTCCAGCCAGCTCCCCACACCCTATAGTAGAACAACTAGGGCCATCTTGAGTGGGAATGTCCAGGTGACCTGAGTCATCATAGCCCTGGGCCTGAGCATTGTGGCCAGAACAACACAAAAAGAGAATGGGGTGGGGTCGGGGGGAGGCTCCATGCTGTTGGTTTTCCTAGAGAAGCTTGGCAGGGCTGGTTTTCCCAATAAGAACTCAGCTGTTCTCAGAGGGGGAGCCTGGGTCTTTGCCATCCCTAGGAATGTCTGCTGTTCTCTTCCCAGAGCTCTGGCCTTTGCCTTGAGCATCGCTTCCTGGCTCCAGGGCAGATCTCGGCCTTTCGTACAAAGCCTTCACCCACTGGCCTTTGGGGCTTCCTGGTGCAGATCTTGGACAAAGATTTGCACGGGTTATTGCCATAGATACTACGTCAGTCTCATCTGGGGTACTGCCACGGGATCCAGGGCCTTGTCTAGATTCTTTGGGTCTCTAGTAACTATTACAAAGTAATCCTACAAGCTATGAGTCCTGTATTAGATCTATCCCCTTAGAAGCCCTTACTAACACTTCTCTCCTTTTTAAAATGCTGAGACATGATCTTACTAAGTTGTTAAATTGGCCACCTTGGATTCAAACTTGAGATTCTCCTGCCTTAGCCTCCCAGAATGCAGGGACTGTGGGCAAACAGCACACTGATGCCTGACTCGTGCCAAAGGATTCTGCCCAACCTCGGATCCAGCCACATCTCTCCTTCCCCACAGCCACCCCCCCAGGCCAGTGCTATGAACCCCTATCTCCAGAGCCCCTGGGTCAGCTCCTGCTGCTTCCAAGGTTTCATCTCCATCTCTCTCTCTCTCTCTCTCTCTCCCCCTCTCTCCTCTCTCTCTCCTGCTCTGCCCCACCCTCCATCCCCCAGAGACTCCAGTTTCCCTCCAGACTCGGCACACGGTTCTGTTGTGCCCTTATTCAAAGTACTCTGTTGCCACGCCCCCGCCGAAAAAGGCGTGACAAAATAGAGACTGGGGTCTCGGGAGGAAGACCCCTGTGCTTGAGGCTTGAGGCTCCCCAGGCCTAGAGCCTAAGTTGAGTATGCTTCGCCAGGAGACACACAGTTAGCCCAACAGTATATAAAAACAAGCCGCTTTCTCCCTTCTAAACTATTCTGTTTTTCCCTGTAAACTGTTCTGTGCTTTCTCGCCAAACAAAAATAACATAAACAAAAAACACCTTATTAGACATAATAGTTTCAGCTAAAATAAAAATAACATGGCCACCTGACAAAAATACGTCAAGTACAAAAAAATAAATTAATGCTCACATAAAATCTATGAAAACAAGATTAAAAAAATAACAAAGGTCCACTTCCCTAAAAAAGTTGTGTACAAAACACACTGATCTACAAAGATTTTTGTGGTCATGAAAAAATCATCACTGTCTCACACGACCTTACACAATGTCAAAATGATTGATCACTGCTCTGTTTCTGTTCTTATTTTTTCCTTAAACTTTTGTTAACCTATAATAATCACCTTTATTTTACAAGCCAAAAAATCATATATAAAAAAAGGCTTCACTTCAATAAAAATTACAACAACCTCACAACGTCTCTTGTGTTTGTGTGTTGTTTGTCATCGCCGACTCCGTCCATTCCTGACTTCAGTACTCCCTAGATCCCCACGCCGCGAACGGCCCGTGACACTCTGTGGCTTTTCAACAGAAGACCAAACTGCTAGTGTGAATGACAGGGACTCCTTGACCCCAATCCCCTGAAAATTTCTGAAACATCGGAGGCTATGATAACAATGAATCGCTTGAAAAATGAGGGAAAATGCAAGATTCCAGAGAGAGGAAATTGTTCTGTCACGCCGTAATAAAAGCTTCCCTCTACTCTGTGCGTGTCTTACGGAAAATCTGAAGTGTCCTGCACAGGGACTGTCCGGGCGCCTGAGGAGCCCTCGTGAGGGGGGCGGGGCCAGCTCACAGCTGTCCCCATCCTGAGGCTCACGTCACCCCTCACGGGGTCCATTCCTCACTCCCTCCCTGCCGCTCTTCTCACCCTCCTCTCATTCCTGCTGCCTGTCTTTTTCTGTCTCGTGGCTTTTCAATTTTATTTCATTTTTAATTGACATATGGTAATTATACATATGTATGAGCAACGGTGTGATATTTAAATGCAACTATTAAGTGTGCAGAGGCCACATCAGAGTAATCGGCCTACCTAACCTCACCTATTGATCATCTCTGCATGTTGGGGACATTCCAGATCCCACCTACTTAACGCACTAAATTTCACATTTAGTTGCTGACGACCACAGCGATGCTAATGACGCTACAGTTTAACATGCTCCTTCCTCTACCTGGAGCTTTCTCCTCCTTCCTTCTGCCGCATCGCTCATTTAGCTCAGCTTCTGTGGATTTTAGTGCACGTCGGTCCCTCTGGAAGACCTGCTCCCCCTCTTACATGCACACACACACACGCACACGCACACGCACATGAACACACTCACACAAACCACTTCCCCTGCACTTGCCTGCTGAGCAGTCTGGGAAACTGTCCACTCTTCACGACCACACTCCACCCCTCAGCAGCGTGATCTCAGTTCGTATTCACGTGTGCACGTGCTTATTTGCATAACACTGCATTTGTGTTTCCTCCACAAGTTCTGGGAGAAGAGGCCACCATCATTCTGTTCTTCCAGCACCGGCATTGGCACAGACTCAGGACAGACAGCATTCCGGAACAGTGCCGTGCGTGTAAGAACGACAGGATCGAGTTACCTCTGATCCATCAGACACTCCTTTTCAAACCAACCTACTTCATACCAAGGTTTCATTTCCATCTCTCTGTCTCTCCTCTCTCCTTTCCTCTCTTCTCACCTCTCTCTTCTTTTCTCTCTCCTCTCTTATCTCTTCCCATACTAGAGATTGGGCCCCGGGATGCTCTATTACTCCTTTATGTCCCCTCCCATCTTCTTACTTTGACACAGGATCTTCCTGAGTTACCCAGGCTGGCCTGGAACTTGCAATCCTCCTGCCTCAGCCTCTGGAGTAGTTGGGATTACAGGTGTGCATATCCGCTCCCAGCTTCCCATTCCTTTTTCATGGCTGTCCGGCGCCCTCTGCGTCCCCTGAGTTCACACACACTGCCCTGTCCTGCAGTCAACCCTTCTCCATGCAGAGTTAGCGTTCTCTGCAGAAACCTCAACGTGAATGTTAATTTTGCGTTCCACATAGCATGTCACATAGACGCATATTTTGCAGATGATCTCTGGGCCTCTCTCCCAATCACAAATCACAAACAGGTGATTGTTGAGGGTCAGGCTGGGCACAGGATGCTGCTTAGAAGAGGCCATGGAAAGCGAGGTGAAGGATGACTCTTCTACCTGCCCAAGTCACGGCACAGAACAAAGAGACACTGCTGCTGCGAGCTGCTCTTGCCTCCGATCAATCAGAAAAGAGCCCAGGATTACACAGAGCTATCCTGAACTCAGCCAGTGATTTGTTGTATGGTGTGACCAAGTTACTTCCCCTTTCAGGGCCTTGCTCTCCTCATTTATAATATGAGGTTTATTCACTGGCCTATAAACCCCCATCCAACAAGTTTCACAAACTTCCAGAATACTATGATTTTCCCAACCATACACTACACCTCATCGTCATCCCCAATCACTGTATTGATTTATGCAATAGACACTTATGGAGTGTACACTCAGGATCTTTCCAGTGGGGCTCAGTCAGGGAAGAAGACAGGCCTAATCCTCCTCCTTCCAGTCGAGGGGAGGAACCAGATGCTAAGTAATAAGATCTTAAATAATAACTATAATTAAGGCCAGAGAGAATCTGTGCAGTCTCCTAAGAGCCAGGTTCCAGTAGACTGTGTGGGAGGTTGCTGTCTAGAGAGAATGACACAGGACACACTGTTTTCATGTGTGTCAGAAGCCAAGGAGCTCCCAAATTATCTCATGTAGCTGTGTGGTGGCTGTAAGGCTAGAGGACAGAACCACCCTTTGCATTTGCACACACACACTGCTTAAACTACTAAAAGAAGACTGCCCCTTAGCGCACAAGGTCTGCAACCCTTCCACACCCACCTCTCCCAGGATTCCAACACTCCCTTCACTAAATTTTCTGTGTCCTCCTCAACGGAGTGAATGCTGGTGGCCACATACATACAGTGTCCAGGACGCTGGCACGGCGCTTAGTGCACACCAGATGTTAAGAGTGTGCTTGAAGGGATGGATCCCCACAGGGGAGGAGCCTAATGTCATGGGGTTCCCCAAGACCCACACTAACAAAGATGGGGCTCAAATCCAGGCATAAGGTTAGTGAAGGCAGAGAGACAATGACAGATAAACCACTGTCAGTCCCCCAAGCTCCAAGCCCTCAGAGCAGCCTTCCGATAGATGACTGAGACTGACAAGCAGACTGGCTCTCCAACTAAAGCAAAGAACAGCTATACAGCTGCTTCGTGTAAAGAATCCACCACTGTCCACCCCTTAGGTATCCAGTCAAGCTATAAATGTGTTGCCCTCACAAAGGGAAATTCAGACATGAAGCTAGTTATCATCAGAGGATAAGAAGGCTGTGCAGGGGCGTGGGCTGTGGGCTTGACCAGAGCACACAGTGTCTTTGGTGTGCTTCTGCCTCAGAAGCAGCCAGCACTCCTAGAGCTGCGCTCCTCGAGAAGTGAACACGACACTCAGCCCAGTTGCTTGGTAAAGAATCCACAAAGCAGATAGTCCTTTCCCGGGCATCACTGATGAAGCACAGGATGACAGCACTGTGGCTTTAGGGGCCACCGTGGACCAGTCTCCCCCGAGCACAGCCTTGTTTGATTTGTCAGCCAGGGAAGGGGTCAGGAAGCATGTCAGCCAGGGATTCTTAGATAAATGGACTGAAAGTGAGACACACAAACATATCAATATGTGCAAGACTGGCTCGCAGTGATCGCCCACAGAGTCAGATGTGGAAGAGACCAAAAGATTCATCTGCACTCTGGGGGTCTGAAGACCCAGCTAAGGGCCTGGAGCTCACTGAGATATCCTTCACAAGTACATACTGGGATGCCAAAGAGTCTTTGATGGAGGCTGAAGGGTCTGTACGACATCCAAGATGGAAGCAAAGGCTGGATCTCCTCCAACAAAACAAAAGTGAGCTTCCTTCTTCATTTCCCTTCTATACCATTCTGGCAACAATCCTCCCTAGGATTTGTCTTCAACCCCCAGAACTATACTGAGCCAATTTAGTTGGGCGTTTCTTACCCAAGGTAACACAATCAGTTACTACCACAGAAAGCAAAACACTGGCACCAGCCCCAGCCCCAGAGGCAATCCAGGCAAAGGCAGAAAAACCCAGTGGGGACCTAGGACCAGAGCTCCAAGCAGGAGGTCCACTTCTGCACCACGTGTCTAAAGCAGATGTGACAATAGGTGCTAAGTCACCACTGCAGGGCCTGGCCCTCAGAACAAAGATGAAGCTAAGATCAAAGGTGACTCAAAGTTGGGGGCGGGCCATCTAATTTATTGGTGTACTTATAACATCAGGCCTGGCTATAGTGTTTGTAGACTGATGAGAAAACAAAGACAGAAACAGACTGAAAAGAGGGGAGGGGAGGGAAGGGAGGGAGACGAGACAATGAATAAGAACAGTGCAGATCCTGGCAGACAACCTAGGAGTTCCCCATCTTGATCACCACTAACTGAACATTTTCTAAATGCCAATATTGTGCTAAGTAGAATACCCCTGAGAGGAATGTATTTAGCAGATTATAGCATAACAATGTGAATAATTTTCAAAGAAGACCCTGTGTCAAAAGACTCTATCTGATTCCTGCATCTGAGCACTTAACTGTCATGTTTTTCATCCAGCTCACCTAACAAGGAATGGGGAATGTTAATCTGGAGGGAGGGGGAAAAGAACACCTCTCTGAGCAAATAAAAGAGCGCAGACCTATGTATAAAATGGAAATGAACATAGGGGCAATTCACCAACACTACTCTCCCACAGAAGTCTTCCCTATGTCCCCTAATTTCCTTGTGACATACTTTCTTTGAGTACTCGTCAACATTCTAGTTCAACAAGCAGCGGTGGACGTGGTCATTTCAACATCTGTGTCTCCTCACAGAACACAGGTCTATGGGAGAAGGAGCCATGTCTGTCTTGCTACTGCTGTATCTCAGGGTGTGAGACAGGGCTTAGCAGCACAGAGTAAGGCTCAGTAAGTATTTTTTCAAAGTGTGACTTAAGTAATTGCTCAACTGATAGAGAAAAAAATTCCAAGTAGACGAAAATAAAAGGTAAGATACTGTTCCAGCTACTTTCTCATTACTGGAACAAAATACCCAATACCTACAGGTTAAATGATTTATTTTAGCTCACGGTTTGTAAAAGTTTTGGTCCACAGTATGCTGACTTCAAAGCAGGGCAGCATGACAGAGGAGAAACAGTCCATAGCATGGTCAGCAGGAGGTAATGCACCTGCCTTCCTTCTCATTCTATTCCATCCAGGCTACAAGCCTACTCGCACCACTCACACCCAAGGTGGGGCTTCCGACTTCAGTAAGCCCATAACCCAGAACTATGAGTGGACTAATCCAGTATCACATCCATAGTCCAGTGTCACACACCCATGATCCAACCACTTCCCAAGAGTAGCGTTCATCTGTACATGAGACTTTGGGGAACATCTAGGTATAAGCCATAACACACATGAAGATGTGACTTGAAGACCAAGGAGAAGAGCTTCATGGTGCCATTGTGAGTAACACAGCCAGTATAGACTTCCGATCATATCCACACAAGAATATCTAATCACAATGCAATAAGACATAAATCAGCTAAGGGAGAACAACATGTTCTCTCCCAAATATTGCCAGCATTCAAATCTGGAGCAATGTTTGAGGTGACAAAGATCTTGCGATGGTGGAAGCAGAAATGCCTCAGAGATAAATCAAGGGAACATATGGATACAGGTTCTACCCAGGACATTTCTCATCAAAAAGTTAACGAGCAACTAGGAACATAAATCTAGGTCAGTGGAAGGAACCAGAGGAGATCAGATGTAGTCTGGCTCCATAAACGCTACTTCTCCCCTTTACAGAAGATTGCATTTCATGGAAACTCAGGTGACGTCAAGTAAAGGCAGAAAATACATTTCATTATCATTCCTCCCTAAGACTTACGCATGACCAGCCAGGAGTAAAAAGAACAAGTTTCTGAAGGTTTCCAGAAGCTTCTGTGGCATTTCCCAATGAATCATTTACTCATCCACAACTCTCCGCCTACGGTTCTAGATCACTGCTCCAGAGCAGGACTATACCGGCGTGAGGCTTCTGAGCAAATACTTCGAGCAGAGACTTTGCTTTTGACTCTTCAGTTGTTTGCATTATTACACAGCAAACCTTAATTCAAATGCCAGCTTTGACACTTACTAACAGTGCATTGCTGGACAAGTTAGCTAATGATACACAGACTGCTTCTTAGAGACCCATGAACCAGAACGATAGAAGAGAAACATGAGACCTGCAAGAGGAGTTTTATCCGTTTCAGACATTTAGTGTCCACTTGTGCTCGGTGCTAGGGGAAAATGAAGAGCAAAACAAGAGCTTCTGCCCCCATCTAGGAAGACACAAGTTGTAGGGAAAAAAAGCAATCAAATGTCAAAACTCGACTGTGCCAAGTTCTACAATGGAGAGAGCTGGGATAATGGGATTTAATCTAGTTCTAGGGATCACGGAAGGCTTAATCTGAGACCTGAAGGACAAGAGGGGAGTTCAGGTAGAAATGGGATGGACAGACAGGCAGAGGAATGGCTGTGGACCAAGTGTCTGTAGTAGAAACACGGTGAGAAGGAGGCAGGACAAGACTGTCGGGGTGATGTTTGGATTGGAAGTGTCCCGCAAGGCTCATCTGTCAAAGGCTTGGCCACCAACAGGTGGTGCTACTATGAGGTGGGGCCTATGGAAGGAAGTCAGAACAGTGAGGGTGCCCTGGAAGAGGAAATGCGGGCTGCACCCCTCAGCCATCTGGAAGTAAGCAGCTTTGTTTCTCCACACTTTCCATACCACATGTTCTGCCTCATCAGATCCACAGGCACAGAGCCAACCATGAAGCAAAACCCCTAAAACTGTGAGCCAAAATAAACCTTTCCTCTCTACAAGCTGATTATCTCAGGTGTTATGTGAGTGTCACTGCCTCCATCAGCATTTCTGAGCAGAGAAAACACAATGGATAACAGGAGTCTGAGACAGACAGCCAGGGGACCGATCACGATGGCCTACACCATTGGAATAAGCCCAAGGAAACACAGAGAGCAGCAGTGGAGCAGGGTGTGAACATGGGACCACGTCAACTACCTAAAACTTCCCTCTGGCCGGCCTGGAAGAGGCCACAGTAAACGCTGTATAGTCAGCTCGGAGACCACAGCAGCACACCAGGCAGGAGGCGAAGCTCTTCTCACCAGTGATGCTGGACATGCAGAAATGCCTTGATGCTTATTGGAGAAGTGGAAGCGAGAGGGCTCTGAAGACTGGAGGGTGAAGGGTATTTTCACCAGATGGAGGGGCCATTCGCTAGGAGAAAGCAACCCGGAGATGACCAAGTTTGGGAGTCGATTGTGCATTATTTCGATGACTGGAATTGCCAATGCATTTGAATCACCTAAGAAGAAAGGTTAACAGGGTGGCTGCGGGGCCTTTTGAGACCCAGAGGCACATGGGGCATTACTGGCATACATGGAAGAGCTGACTCTGAGGGCGAGGTGAAAACACACAGGAAGAGAAAAGCAAAGGTGCTCGGTTCAGTGTACAGAACTCAACATCACCCATTCCTCTCTCGTGCTCCAAGGCTTTCTTTTTTGAAATAACGAGGCATGGGTAAGGGTCTGCTCTATCTGATCAGCCTTATTACACTGCAAGCACTTCACATATATCCAGTAACATAGCTTCCTCTTCCCCATAATCTACTCAGTAAGCCCTAACATTTCTGCCTTCGCTTGACAGATATAGAGATTGAGGGTTAGAAAATAGTATTTATTTCTCCAAATTCACATAACTAGGAAATAGCTGGTTTCAAGTCTTGATATACCTAATTTCAAAAATACTCTTCTTAGTTTGACCTTTCTGTCCCCATCGTAGTCATGACCCTGAGTCCAGCAAATCCAAAGCGGTGAGGGAGGTCAGCCAGGGGAAGGACCTTGAGAGTAACAGTAAAAGATGACAGCTAGACGCCTACAGCCAATAGCCCCTCCCACTTGCTTGGCCATGAGGAAGATCAGCATCTCTACTTTCTCCAGAGTGGTTCCCAGGTTCGTCTGAAGAGTGGACACTGTGCCTTCTCCCCAGGGTGACTCACTACAGAGACAGCTTACAGCAAAGCCCACGAGGGCCCTTGCAGTGGAGGAGAGCAAACCTCGGTCCATGCAGTAAACACTTACTTCTCCTTGGCACTGGACAAGCTATTTAACCCCTGAAAATAGGGATGGTACCACATTTTGGATGGATCATTTTGAGAATTAAACGACCAGAAAGTGCCCCATGGACTTGCAATAATGACAAACTCCTACTTATTTTCTGGAAATTGTGCGTCCTTAATGGATGACTTTTGGCCTCTCAGATTTATTTCAAGCTTCAAGCCAGGTAAGTAAAGAGGAAATGATAGGGACTAGTAGGTTACACATGTCTGTGAGAAAAGTTCAGGGTTTTTAATTAACATTAATTCACCTTTAGAAGAAGGATGAAAGGAGTTGACCAAATAAAGTATTTCTTGTGCCTGGAAAGAAAAATAAAATGAACAGGAATAAGGCTCAGCTTTTTTAAAAAGCTGGAAAGAGTGAGTTGGTGCCTTTGGGTTTCCCTTATCATCCTCATTCTTACTCTCGTCACTGTAACTGTGCCAGGTGCTTGATAATAATTCCAGGAGTGGCCATAAGAGAAATATCAGCAGCTAACATTTTATTGATTAGTCACCATGTGCCAGCCACTGTGGGCTAAGTGCTTTGTGAGCTTTATTTCGCTGAATCCTTGTTGAGTGAGAGATATTGATCAGAGGAGGAATCTATCACCTTCGAGGAGAGGAAGATATCAGGATTAGTCGATGAATTCAGGGGAATGAGTACAAGTTACCAAGACTATTTGATCAAATCAAGGGATGTTCCAGCACTAACTGCAGCATGTCTATATTTTACTCTAAAGAGAGATGGACAGATCGGGAGTTGTACGAAGTTGAGTTAATCCTCCAATAAACCTGCCCCGCTACCTTCCAATTGGAATCATCACCTGTCTTGAATGAGTCACACAGTATTTCAAACTTTCTGATACTTGATCCACACACCGAAAGCTTATCATCTCCTGAGCAGTGTGCTCAGGACTTTCATGAACTGGTATTTTTTCATCCTTTCAACAACCTAATGAGGTGAGCTCATATTAATTTGCTCACTGTCAATAGAATGTGAAGGTTAGCAGAAGTCACACCATCAATGTCAGAGTCTGGGTGTTCAGACAAAGCTATATGAGTTCATCGTTCGAGAGCTTCATCAAGGGTCTTCATCAAGTTTCTCCTCTACCTGGCCAAGTCCTTACTCAGCAGAGACGCTCCACCCTGCACCATGTGTGGGCTGCACCTGAGAGGCATGGGCTCAGAGACTCAGGGGAAAGTGCATCTTGGGGACCCATGGAGCCCCACAGGGACTGAGCTCATTGTCAAACAAGGAGAGTTGTACACGGTTTTCTGTTTGGGGATCACAAAGTGACTCAGGGGTGACATGTCATTTACCATCTTCCAAAGAATCCTCACTTCTTAGAGGAATTTTTTAACTCAAGAATTGAAACATAAAATGAAATCTGGACCATCTTCATTTCCCACAGGAAACCAAATAGATTCTTTTTATAGGAAAAAAGGTAAAACATAGTTTATATGTGAAGCAAACTTACCAAAAGGGGAAGTAGGCAACTCAACACACTATTGATAGGTACAAAAACCACAGGGCTGGATTCAAGATCTCTGTCCAGCTTCACTACTCAAAGACCAAGTTTTCATAATTGAGTAGAGACCAGTTTGGACCAAAAAGATTTCTAAGTTGTCTTCTAGCTCTGGCAGTCTATGAGACTGTGATAAAATATTTTCTAAGGGAAATGACACCAATTTGGAAAATACTAGAAAAGCTTGCTTCGGAAAAAAAAA
>PVIR01038747.1:0-14130 GCA_004026965.1 Petromus typicus | reverse complement strand
AAAAAAAAAAAAAAAAAAAAAAAAAAAAAACAAAAAAACAAAGTGTGAAAAGTAAATCAGTCAATTCTATACGTGGAGGCCACCATTAACGTGCAATTGGAAGTTCCTCAAAAAACTACAAAAAAACTACAAAAAAGTACTGCCCTTCCTCTACTAGGAATATACAAAAAAGAATTAGAAGATTCACAGCGAAGACATATGTGCACCCATATTTATAGAATCTCAGTTTGTGATAGCTAAATATTGGAAACAACCCAAATGTCCATCAACTGGAGACTGGATAAAAAAGTTGTGGTTCTTTTACAGAATGGAGTATTACTCTGCCATTAAAAATGAAAAGATTGAGTCATTCATACTCAAATGGATGTACATTGAGGACATCCTCATAAGTGAAATAAATGGGTCACAGATGTGTAAATATCATATCTTTTCTCTGGTATGAAAAAAATGAAGATATAAATAAGTTCTAGAATATATGTCATATATTGTGAAATAGAAAATATTCAAAGCAAAATGGGGTGAAGGAGTAAATAACGAGGGGAGAAATAATGAGATTATAATAAAAAAGAAAGGAAACAAAGCGTATGTATACGGGCGGTGGAGGTGCTAGGGTAGTTTGGGATATGGGAAAAAATGAGAATTAAGTTGTGTTATGTACTGGTACAAATTTTAATTGTTGAGGGCAATTATGATGTATATGTAATGTACCAATAAAGATTTCAATTAAAAAAAACACGCATGAAAGAAGACTTCCAGAAATACTTCAGAAAGTGCAAGAGAATTGGGATATATGAGTTTGAAGGGGGGGGGGATATTTTGTTTTGACACCATGGATCAAACTCAGGACCCTGTGCTTGTTAGACACCATTGAGATATTCCTGGCAAGGGAGATGAATAATTTGAAAGTGGCCAATATCAAAATGTCTTTCTCTGTAATTGATTTTTAAAAATGTAAATCTGTGTCATATTTCTTTTTTTTTTAATAGATTTTTTTGAGATAGGGACTCACTTTGCAGTTCAGGCTGGCCATGAGCTCAGCCTCAAACTCACATTACAGCAATCCTCCTGCCTCTGCCTCCCGAGAGCAGGAATCACAGGCATGAGCCACTATTCCCAGCACTGTGGTATGTGGTAATGATTGGTGCTGGGCATGAGTCGCCATGCCCAGTACTGTATATGGTTACCGAGGATCAAACCCAGGCCCTGGTGCTTGCAAGACAAGCACAGGAACCACTGAGCTAAATCCCCGGCCCTGTGTCATATTTCTTGACCATGCTTAGTTTATAGTTCTCAGTTTATTATGGTTTATATTTCTCCTTAAAACTTATATTACAAATATTTGTTTTGGGTAAATTTTAATGAAATTTCAATTTTGTAATTTTCTAATGAGGTGGAAAATTAAATCATTTTTAATTTTAATTGTGTTGTAGCAATGATTCCTAGTTTTACATTTTCCAATCAACTTCACTTAGCAGGAGGTTGATTTGATCTGTAGTACATTTTGCTTTGAATGCTGACAATAAACACAAATCTCATGCATAATTTCTGCAAGACCAGTGTTCTCTACAGTCTTTGTAACTAATCCTTTCATTGGTGAGTTTCTTCAGCATGTACTACTCTAGGTTTATGTGTGTATATATATATATATATATATATATATATATAACAATATATTATAATATATAATATTATAATATTATATAATAATATATAATATATAATGTAATATAATATTATTATATATTATATATATAATGTTCTTATTTTATTCTATTTACCATTTATAACATTCCTTACACATATAGATTTGATCAATATTTGATTATCTTTACCCTAGGATATTGGTAAATTACTCATTAATTTTGCTACAGATAGGTTTGGAGTTACAATTATAATAATTTTATTCAATTTTAATTCTAATTTATTTTATGAAGGTCAGTAGCTATGATGTCTTGTAAAAATTTTGAGAGTCAATGATTAGGGCAGACATTTTACTCTAAGGGAGATATTCAAATATTTACCAATAAATGTTGTATACAATTCAATTAAGAAATTATAGAAAATACAAATTTTAATCAAAATATGTACTGAAATGTATTCTATTTTCTTTGTATCTTGACATAGTCAATATGCATTTTCTATTATTTTAAATAACATATTGATTATTATTAATTACAAAATTTCTTTAAAAAGGGCTCACATCAATCAATTAACCTTTGACCTTCAACTTTAGCAACTATTCTCTGCAAAAGAACACACCTCATTTTTGTTTTTAACAGAGTGGCTGAATCACTCATGAATTTTTAAAAAATCGACCTCTAAACAGTATACATACAGTTTTGTTAGATAAAACTGATTTTTACTATTTTCCGTTCCATTTGCTTGACTTTTATTATTCTCTTCATCGTGGTCAGTAAATTCCTGAATCCTGGGTTTCAGGAACCCAGGAATCTGGTTGCAATAAGAGAACCAGAGAAGTGATTTCTGACTAAAATAGCAGTCACCTCTTTGATCTTGATCAGTATTTCCTTGTAATATTTCGATGTATCCTCCCACAATTTGCCTTGAAACTCATTCCCTTAAATTGGTACCTATAAGGCTTTATATAAAGAAACCAGTATATTTTCCAGTGACTCTCAGGTTTTCAGTCATCCAAAAGAAAATGGATATTGCCAATCCTTTTAGTCTTGTAGGTCCTTCAGGATTCTTTGTTGTGTTCAATTATTTCCCATATCTGTCATCAAGGGTTACTTGGGCATGTCTGTGTATGTTCACAGAGGCGTGTGTAATTTTTCTAAAATCTTCTTCTCCTGATCAATATTTTTCTATTGAGCATAAAATATCCATACATGTGCAATTGAGGGACTCAACCACTTTCTGAAATGTGTTTTTATTAAATCTGACATTAAGGTTGATTTTTATTTAATTGTTAATTTAGGAATTAGATATTTTGTGTAATATTTGACACATCATATAAACAAATAGTGCACATATTTACATGCATACACAAGATGTATACACAAATTTAACTACTAAACAGTACCTCTCATCAAGTGAGGCATAGAGTGCAAGCAAAGAAAATGTTGAAGTGTAGATTGAAAGGAAAAAGACAAAGGATCTCTTTGCTTAGGGAAGCAATCCAAAGGACTAGGATAAAAGAGGAGGAGGAGGGGAAGTAATGAGAACAAAGATATGTCATGTACATGAAATTAATGACCCCCACAAATGTAAATACTAAATGTCATGATAAGAGTTAAGACAAACAATATCATCAAGTACGAAAGAAAGGATAAGGGAGTAAGTGGGGAAGAGAAAATGGGCAGGAAATAAAGCATAATAAGGCGTTGGAATATATGCAAGTGAGCACTCCCAGGAAGCTTCTAAACTACATGGGTGACAAATATCTACTAAGAAAATTTTTTAAAATAAAAAGAAAAAGAGAAGCTGACACATGAACTCTGTAAAATTAAATGGATTGAAAGTTTATTTCCTGATCATGTCTATTGCAATAAAAATACTAAAACAATTAAAAATACAACACAAGAAAACTTGAAGATCTCTAACTCATAAAAATTCTACAAATGAATATACTATGGTTATTGTTAGAGAAAAATGATGATGCAAATTAAATATCTATGAATATATGAATAATATTCTTTAAGTGAAGTTAACTACATAAAATATAAATATTAAAGAAATGCTTTGGTTTGTTAAAATAAGATGGATGAGAAATGACAGCTATATTTCAGATTAGCCATTGTGAAACTATTCTTGTAATTTGTATAGGGGATACTTTGTAATATTTGGATTTTATGGGGGAAAATGTGACCATGGATGATAAATTGAAATATGAAATAAAAATTAACAGATAATTTCATGTAAAATTCCCCATGAATTGGTATGCCTTTGTCTGTGTATTCAAAATAGTCCTGCAAATGTATGTGGAGAAATTTTATCGCTGGAGTAGATGAAATATTTGGAATTTTGTTGGGATGGTATTTTATCAGTGATGGATAAGATTATTAATATTTGTGATTGTGTAATAAGAATTCTAAAGACCTGAGGCTTAGGGACAGTTTTCACTCATTAAGCCAGCTACTGGGGGCTTCACTGTGAGGTATACTTCTACACTACAGATGCACTGTTTTATAGCATCATTCTTTTATTTGGCCACATTAATGAGTTTGATCATGATTTTTTCCTGGTTTACAACATGATATCAAATTGTCCTAGTGTAGCTACATTATCTAATTGATGGTTGTTTAGTATTAAATGTATGCAACCATTCTAAGGACAGCAATATATTTACAGTTCTTATAAACAAATCTTTCTTATTTTCAGTAAAACATTTTTAATTGAAATTTTTATTGGTACATTACATCTACACATGATTGCATTCAACAATGAGAATTTGTACCAGTATATGACACAACTTAATTTTCATTTTTTTCCCATAGCTCTACCCATCATACCACCCCCAGCCCCTATATACATAAACAACATTTTTTTTTTACAACCAATTGCAAACAAAGAGGAGCCAACAAAAAAAGCTTTGTTAATTAATTATATTTTAGTTTTGACCTAAAGTAATTCTACTGAGTGATTCTGGACTACCCTGAGCTCGTCAGTTGACTCCTGAGTGACATTTACTTTTTGACAGAACTCAGCTATTTGTTATTTTATATTGTCATTAAAATGTTTAATGCATTTATTGCTATCTTTTGAACAACAGTAAGATTTCCTTGAGAAATAATAACATAACTTGTATAGATATTGTGCCCTTCAAATCAACCTTGACAGAGTAATCTGTTTGATGGGCTGATTAAAAATGAATAATAAAAGCATTTGAAAGTGAAAT
Organism: Petromus typicus; assembly: GCA_004026965.1. Taxonomy (NCBI): domain Eukaryota; kingdom Metazoa; phylum Chordata; class Mammalia; order Rodentia; family Petromuridae; genus Petromus; species Petromus typicus. The sequence goes on along the minus strand of PVIR01038747.1, from coordinate 9,272 downwards.
AAAATAACATTTTCTAAAAACGCAATGATTGTTATTACTTAGGATGTCAATATTCAAGATATTTGATATGTTTCTTTGTCACAGCTGTCATAACTGTCATTTAAGTATCTTCTATATCTACGCTGTTTCAAACTAAGATTTTTTTCTATAAATACATATTTTGGCTTATTTTGAAAATGAAAAGATTTAAGCTTGCAAAAGATGAATAACTTTGTGGATACTAAACATCTAATAAAGACTTTATCACGTATCTAATTCTAAAACACACTGTGAGAGTAATAGAATATTTATTAATGGATCATTAATAAGTGTCTCTAGTAAGCCCATTGGAACCATATGTGTTGCTGAAAGCAATAAGTTCAATTCAAAAACTGAGTTATTTATTCCAATAGCCATCTTTCCTATAGGGGTTCACATGTCTAGCACTTGCCATGTGCGCCCAGAGTGTTCTGTTACATACTACACACAAGAATCATATCTGTTGGAAGTTTGGAGAATTTTCTAAACCATCTTCCACTAGATCATGTACACAACTGGGACACTGTTTGGAATTCATTTAGTGTCCCTGAGGGATTGATCTTTAATTATTCACAACTTTGCAAAACTTGTGAAATTAAGCAGATCTTCATTTATTTCCTCTCGACAAATGTTTCTAGTTTTCTCATCAACACATCCGCTGTTGCTTTGGCTAGAATTAAACAAACACAGGTGCTAAAATTACCAATTTCATCATATTTTTCTACTTTCTTGTGCTGTGGAAAGTCATTAAGGGTCTGTAAAAGACACATTTTCCCAATTCATTACACCTAAAGAGACTGCCAGGCAGCACAGGCTGCCAGAATATGAGCCACTGCAGACTTCCCCATATGCATTTTGCAAGCAGGTGTTTCATTTGCAGTTTGCCAGAAGCAAACTGTTTTTCAGGTGCATAGAGAATTTCATTTTTGTACAAAAATGGAACAGTAATGACTACTCCTAGTAGATTCTTGCTCAATAGGAGAGCGATAGAGAGTTGTTGAATAAAGGATTGAATTGCACACACCATGTTTAAGCAGTCTAAATGTACCCATACAGTCGAGATTCATGTCAATGACTAACCGCACAATGGATGGAGATAAGACACCAACAGGGAGAAAGAATATGGGGATTAACATTGTCAAAAGACATTTCATGTAAAACATAGTGCTTTACCATGTCGCTGTAAATTTAGCTCTATCACAGAGAGTGATAAATGTAAAAGTATGCCTCAAGTTTTATGTAACCTGTTGAAAGTTCTAGAATGCAGGTTTGTGTCAGTATAATCACAGCCCCTAAAATTACTTGAATTCTGCTTGGTTACTGTTCTCTTATCTTGTTCATGGAAGCTGTATTCCCTAGAACTGAAATTTTTTATGTGAATTCCAAATAGTCAACAGAACCTTGTCATTCTATAGAGGTGGAAAAAGTAATCATTATCTTCTTTACTTGTCTCATGCTCTAGATTGTATCCTGAGTTATTATTGAAGTCATGTCAAATTTGTTTGTCTTCTTTTTCTTACTTACGGTAGTATGGCTATGCCTAGGCTTGACCCGTGACTCCTATCGTAGTGTAGAGCCTCAATATAACATGTGTTTTTAGCTCTAAACTTATACATATAACCAGCATGCATTGATTATATGTATAAATTAGCTCTTGTACTATAGTCAACATATTTTAACTTGATGTCCAAGGTACTGGTTGTTTCATTTGCTCAAAATATTACTCTTCTTCCTTAGAATAAAACATTAGTAGACAAACTTAGTAGAAAGTGTATATTATACTATTTTTGTATATATATGTTTACACACATATTATATATGTATGTGTATATATATATTACTATATACTATAATGCACTATATATACACAAATATACCACCATATATATACGATGGTATACCTAATTATGTATAAGACAAAATTATATATGTATACACACACATATATATATATAGTATATGTGTGTAGTATAGTATAGTAGTACTATATATCTATATTCTGTAGTAGGCTCCAGTGTATGACACAGGACTGCCATAAAAAAATAAAAGACAGGGGCCGGGGAGTTAGCTCAGTGGTTCCGGCGCCTGTCTTGCAAGCGCAAGGGCCCGGGTTCGATTCCCCGGTAACCACATAACAAATTGGGTGTGGAGACCCACACCCAGCAGCAACCAGTACCACATACCACAGTGCCGGGCGTGGTGGCTCACGCCTGTAATCCCAGCACTCGGGAGGCAGAGGCAGGAGGATTGTAATGTGAGTTTGAGGCTGAGCTCAGGGCCAGCCTAAACCACAAAAGCGAGACCCTGTCTCAAAAAACCTAAAAAAAAAAAAATAAAATAAAATAAAAAAAAAAATAAAAAATAAAAAATAAAAGACAGAACTAAGAGAGACAGAAAGCAGGATACCAGGACTACCAATGCCAGCGCAACTGACAAAGATGCTGACTGGTCTAAGCAACTGATTTTTATGGTAATCAATTGGGATAAAGACGAGTTACCTGCAAGAGTAAAACTACAGACAAAGATTCAAAACTATAGGTTTCTATGGAAGTTAATACAGCAAAGCTTTGAAAAGGACAAGACAAAACATTCTCAGATTAGGAATGAAACAGATAAAATATGTACTTATAATTAGAACGTTGTCGCAGTAAGAAGGTTTTAGTTGTAAGAATGAAATTTGGGTGTGAATTACTCTGACCTCTACCTGTAGGCATCAGTCAGATTGGCTTTTCAAACAAGTCAATCATGGGGCTAACTTTTTACGGCCTGCTTTGCTCAGAGTCAGCTTTGGGCCTTATCAATATTACAGTTACCCACAATCAGGAACATCAGTTTATAAATCTATATATCCATTTCATCTCCTGCTTGAGTATGTAAATATACATGTGCTTTTATATGAATACATATATTACTAAGAAAAAAGTCACATTGACATTTTATTATCAAACATAAAATATTACAATGAAATGTATGTCTACAATTTTATTCCAAATCTTATATAAATTTCTTGCTCTAACTAGCTGTTTCTAAGTAAAATTTAAAAAAATATGTGCTAATTTTCTCACATAGATTTTTGAAGTATGATTTTTCATTGTACTGCTATATATTGCATATTATGTGAAATTCAAATATACTTGATTTTGGAAAGCTAGTAGCTATTTTTTCAGTGGTATACCTAATTGTGTATAAGACAAAATTACTTACATATGTGTAATTTTGTTCATCCAGCTTTTCAGAAACAAAGTTGAAAGAACTTAGTGAATATATAAAATGAGAGCAACTTTTCTTTCTCTCCTGTAATGAAAATTATTGAACTCAGGCCCTTATCGCTGAGCTATATTGCCAGTCTTTTTTATTTTTTATGTTCAGACATAGTCTTAATAATTTTCCAAATTGCCCAGACTAAGGTCAAACTTGGAAGTTTTCTACCTTAGCCTCCCTGAAAGCAGGATTTATAGGCACAGACCACCATAGCTGCCTCAACCATTATTTTTTAAGAAAGATAAAAAAGAGAAATATTGGTGTACATTTTGATACACTATATTTATGGATATATTGATACATTTCTTAAAAATTATTTTTTAAGGGTTTTTTTTTTTTTTTGAGACAGGGTCTTGCTTTGTGGTTCAGGCTGGCCCTGACTTCACCCTCAAACTCACATCACAGCAATCCTCCTGCCTCTGCCTCCTGAGTGCTGGGATTACGGCGTGAGCCACCATGCCCGGCACTGTGCTATGTGGTACTGGTTTCTGCTGGGGTAAATCTCCACGCCCAGTATTGTTATGTGGTCACCGAGGATTGAACCCGGGTCCTTGCACTTGCAAGACAGGTGCTGGAACCACTAAGCTATATACCCGGCCCCAAAAATTAATTTTTTATTTGGAAGAGTGAGGAGGATTAATATTTTTAATTGAAATCTTTATTGGTACATTACATATACACATCATAATTGCACTCCACAATGGGTATTTGTACCAGTATAAGACACAACTTAATTCTCAATTTTTCCCATAACCCTACCCACCCTACCACCCCCCTATATACATACAATTTGTTTCTTTTCTTTTTTGTTATAATCTCATTATTTTTGACCCTTCACCCTATTACACTTTGAGTATTTTCTATTTCACAATGTATATTGTGAAATAATTGTTAAATATATACTTGATATAGGGTTTCTTTATCCCGTCATCAGCAGAATTCAACTGCTTCTATGTTTACTAGAAAGAAATTTTGGACCATGGCCCCCCAAAGTTACACAACAATACTGTCTCTTTTAAAAGAAAGGGAAAGTTTGATGAAGGAAATTTGGTAATTGTAAGTAGAAAGTCCAGAAGAAAAACTTAAAAGTTTTCACAAAAGAAAAAGAATTTCAAAAGATATGGACAACTGTGTAGCACTCTCAGTTAAAAGAACAATTTGTTTTAATTGTCTAGGAAAATAATTGTAATTGTAATTGTAAATTGAGGAGGTACTTGCATTGCATAATTAAAATCATGACTATATGTAATAGTAAATCACAAAGGTCACCTTATAATTACATCGTTTACCTTATAAGAAAATAGGGTTAGTCCAATCCAAATCTTCATTATTCATCATATATGCATTATAACAAGAAATTCATATTTGTTAGAAATGTGAGAATGAATAGATTTTAATTTGAATGCAATACTAGAGGAAGTCCAATTAATATACAAGTATCCATAGGGCTGCTAGGGTAGCAAATGTATTATGCTTATGCTACATGCATGTTAAACAATCTTAATTCTCTGCCATCATCGGTTGCATTTTAATAATTATAAATTTAAAATCATGATATATTTTAAATTGATTTAAGGCTTGTTATCAAATTTTCAAAATTTGTAGCATTAAAATCATGACAAATACAAATAATCTAAATCCACACTGTATTAAAATGTGTAAAATGGAATTTTACATTAATATTTCTATCATAAAAATACTGAACATAAATTTAAAATACTTTTTAGATTCTTGATTTTAAGCATGTGGTAGTTATTGAGGAATTCATTGCCATCTCAAAAATATGTAATCTGAGTAGCCTATAAACATTACAAAACAACTATCCAACTAATATGTAAGAATAAACTAATTAAAAATAACCAATAATTTTATAAAAATTGAGAGATATAATGGAAATAATCAAAATTAAAATCTAGATTTTAAAGCAAAAAATATAGAAACCAACATACCCAAGTAAATCCAAGGATAAAGGCTACTTAAACTGAATAAAAACGATTTCAGAATATTTTTTTCAAAAAAATGTCTAATTGTAGATACAAAATTTTCGATGTCACTAGGACTGTATTTAAAATTTTTCATAATTATAGCATTTTCTTGAATGATAAAATAAAACTGAAAGCTTTCATGCAGTTAAGAAAGTACTGAATAACTGAAAGAGAAAAGTTTCTTCCTAAAAAAAATTAAAAAATAAAATATATGTAAATTATTGCCCTTGGACAATTAACCATCAGTGTCAGTTAGAAAAAAATGACAGAAATAACGGTGTAGCCTGCAGAACATTGAATTCACTACGGTCTACAAATATTCATGCTATTCACAGAAGTAAAGCATATGTGGGAAAGAGTTCTCAAAATATTTATAAAACTCAAAACAAAGCCTGGGGCTTGAATGTGGATATAAGAGATTATGGGATTGCAGCTATAGGTGCACAAAGACAACATCAAGAAGCTACTCCAGGATGGTGTTAATGACTTTTAAATCAATTTGCTCTTTTTTGAGAGCCTTTGAGATTCTGTCAAAAATGTCCTTGCTGTGCAACAGAACTTGATGCTACAACACGAATTTTCCTTGCTATGGTGGGGTGAGTCTGCCTCCCTGACATGCCACCTCCTACTAGTATAAAAAAGACATACTCATTTGCTTAGATATTTACTTATTTCCATTTGGAAAGTCTGCTTTCTTTTCCCTTATAGTACAGTTCCCACCCTCTGGGTAATTCCCACTTCTCTGGGTAATTTTCTGTTTTGTTTACTTATACATATGCAAAAAAAATCTTTTTGTTAAGTGATGTTAATATATGGTACAATTTTGATATTTTACATAATTTTCTAAATTCTGCATTTTTCAATCTTTGCTAGTTTATGTTTTATTGCATATATCAGATGACATTGATATTTTGCTTTATTTTAAAGTTTTCAGATGAATGAACTTATATTATAAAAGCAAAACAATTTTTTTTTAAATCCAAAATTGGAAATACTGTAGAAGATGTTTCCAACAATTGGGTATGTTCATGATGGCGAAAAATATTTGAGCACAGATAAATTGTATTAATAAAACTGCATTTTTCTCAAAAAAATCAAGAATTTGAGTAATTCTACTATATCTTTCAACATTTCAGTCAGAGACATTTTAAGAAATAGTATAATTAAATATTGAATTTCTTAGGAGATAATAGTTCTGAGTAAAATTAATATAGGTCTCTCAGATGTGAAAGTGACTCTTTACATGCTGCATATCTAGAGTGCTAGGTACTTTCACAAATGAGAACCTAAGTTTAAACTTAATCACTAGTGACCCAAATCTGAAAAATCCCATTGGGGTAGACTAGTTGTTGCTTTCGTGTTTATCAATGTGCATCAATGCAGACCTTTGTAAAGTAGAAACTGCATTTGAATATCTGCATCTATATATAAAATTCTAATTGGACAAAAACACAGAAATTAATTTCTCCCTTCCTTATGTTCAAGGAACGTGATGGACAGTGCAGAAACATTCTCAAGAGTTAAAATGCTTCTCAGATAGTTTTGATGTTTCTAATTTTTAGAGTTCTCATTTTATAATGTTTAGTATATACTTAGAGACATATGCCTCTTCAGATTTAAAAGTCAGATGAATGAGTTGAATAAAACCTTGGCATTTAGAGAGTTATCTGCATATAAATTAATGTGTTAATTGCACTCTCCTGAATCATATAAAAAGGCATATGCGCAGAAGTGTCAGTGCTAATTTTGGATAGTGGACACATTACTATTATTAGAATCACACTTCAGTGTATTTGTGAGAACTGCTTGTGAATATGCAGATGAAAAGACTGAAAATTATGCAAAATTTTATGATACAGCAACCATTGACCAATGGAAGATTGCAGAGTGCTACAACAAAACCAGAAAATTTGTATTAGCCATTTGTCAAATTTATAGTGTGAAACTCTTACTTAGGATATTAGATTTTAATCAAGTTTAATCTCTGGTTTAAACATCTATCTTGTCTTTGACATAATGCAAATTCTCCTATGATACAGCTAATATTATTTGTCTTCAGGGTCATGTTTACTGATCTTAATTCAGTTCAGAATTGAGTCCACCAAAAGAGACAATTTTATTTATAAGACTCAATAACAATTTTTTTATATATCTTAGTAGTACTTTAATGCTTTTAAACACTCAGTAATCCTCCATGGAAACATTAGTGCTATTTTTAACTCATGGATTTGTGTGCTCAGAAGTATTACTAGAAAAGAATCCAGCTGAAGGCCAAGCTTCTATTAACTAAAATGTGCAAGAGGGGAAAGTTATTATTATGTTACAGAGTGCGAGGTTCTGACTGAGACAAAAGACAGATTAAAAGAAAAGTGAGTGAATTTTCACACTGTTCTTGACTCTGGATGGTTGCATTTGTGACAACCCTGACTCTACCACGGAGCAAATGCTATACACATTCAGTAGAAATATGAAATTCATATTTGGATTTTTCACCCTTCCATGTATTTTCCCTCTGTATCACTGTATCTTGGAAGATAGGATTCTCCCTTTCCCTCTACAGCTTCTACCTGATACTGGTAATATGTATTCGCCCTGAACTTATACCATAACTGCTCAGGTTAGTACACGAAGGTAAGTTACTTTGAGGTAACTTGCTCTGAAAACCATCAGTTTCAAGAAAAGAATTGTCAACGAAATGTCATTTACTTCATTTGGTTTTCTAGAGTGTAAATATATTTGTGATCATGGATTGAATTGTACAAATAATTTAAGTATGTTATCATGAAGCAAAGAAGTATAACACCTTAAGCTAATTGATTCCTAGGCAAAAAATATCTTATACAAAGTTGATGAAAGAAATTTTACTTCAAAATTATACTTAGACCTTATTTTTCAAGTTATTTGTCAAAAATGCTCTTGCTTTAATAAACCACCATTATGCACATGATATATTATTGTGTGCTAATAGTATAATGTTCTTTATTGTTGTTAGTCTTAAAAGGATAACTATGCTATATCTTATGTTAAAATTATTTATATCAATTTCTTACACTATTAAATGCTACTGTAAATCTCCTTACTATTCACTAATGTGTTGAATTTGAGAACATTTGGGGCTATTTACCAAAAGTAATGTTTATTTACCAAATTCATTCTTATACATTGATGTTTTCTTTTTAAAAATCCATTTATCTTTAAAGAAATAAATATTTTAGATGATAGATATGGGTAATCAGGTGAAGGTAACATCATATATATATATATAAAACCATATCATATACATATAAAACCATATTTTATATATAAAACCATATATATATATATATATATATACACACACATACATCACAGGGAACACCATACTTAAGTTAAATTGTGTTTGTATATGGTAAAAATGGATTTAAAAACAAAAATAAAAACTACTCTTTAAAACATGAAAATATAGCTTAAATTTGGATGTAGAATGACATTTTTTAAGCATTATAATCACAGGTTCTTTTTCAATCTGAATATAGTCTCTCTCTTCAGATACAAATTTATAAATTACATTTTATTCCTGTATTTCTAAATAGACACTTTAAACGTTTTGAGTTTCCAATGTCTGAATTCCTCACTCACTTCCTTTGGAAGAGCTCATCTCCTCCTCATATTTTATAAATCAAAGACTAATCTGATACATCTCCCAAAGAACTTAAGTAACATCATGTAGCATTTAGAACTTATTAGCATATATGTGCCATCTGTTTCCAATTTGAATGTCACATATCGAGATTTCTGAACTTATGTATCTTGAGTTATGTTTTTTTTTTTCTAGAAAATTTTTTTGTTCCTATACTTGGACAAACATAATTGAGAGATTTCATTTTTTACATATAATCTGTAATGAAAGTGAATGACAATTATGAGTCTTTTTAAAGGAAGCCATTCACTGGAACAGTGGTTATAGTGTGGTTATAGAGTTATAGAGTTAGAAAAGAGAAATCTTGCATGTGCCTTGCAATACCTGAT
>PVIR01038746.1:0-14341 GCA_004026965.1 Petromus typicus | reverse complement strand
TTTTCCCCTTTCCCTTCACCCTACAAACCCCACCCCCTATATACATAAGCTTTGTTTCCTTTTTTCTTTTTCTTTTTCCTTCTTCTTTTTTTATTTTTAAAGGATTTTTGAGACAGGGTCTCGCTTTGTGGTTCAGGCTGGCCCTGAGCTCAGCCTCCAACTCACATCACAGCAATCCTCCTGCCTCTGCCTCCCGAGTACTGGGATGACAGGCGTGAGTCACCACGCCTGGCACTGTGGTATGTGGTACTGGTTGCTGCTGGGGTGAGTCTCCATGCCCAGTATTGTTATGTGGTTACCGGGGATCGAACCCGGATCCTTACACTTGCAAGACAGGCGCCAGAACCACTGAGCTAACTCCCCGGCCCTTGTTTCCTTTTTTCTTTATTAGTGTCACATTCTTTTTCCCCTCGTTATTTACCCCTATATACTCTTTCCTTTTATATATTTTATATTTCACAATATCAACTATACGTTCTACAACTCATTTACATCTTCTCATTACTCCTTCTCCCATGACACTGGATAATATGTAGCAGCATTCATAGAACTATTATATTCCTGGATTTTTATAGAGGGGGAAATCATGTATTTTGCCAAGCATTTCCAAAGTGTAATTTGAGCTGAAGTTATTTTCAAAAGCAGATGCTTCTGAGCCTGATACCATTGAATAGATGAGTTTCAGGTTTCAGGAGGGTTTGTTTGCGCCAAGCCAGGTGCTTCACACATCTGTCCACCAGGCCACGAAACCCTACATGTCAATGGGCCATGCTCAAATGGCCACTCACCTGCTGTGCGGAACCTGAGAAGGTTTAGCAGACTTCTACAGGACAGAAAACCTTATTCGATGGATTACATGTATGTTTTCATGAAAAATTGCAATGCACATTGAATAGAGTGAATATACATTAAAAAAACAAAGAAACAGTGCCCTCACATCAGTCCCACACTGCCATGTGCTAGCAGTATTTAATGTTTCTGGTATGGAGCAATGCTCACCCATCAGAGACCCTGGGAGATTCATTCCAAGACCACCATGGATCCCACAGGCTGTAGAGATTCACATTCTATCCATCAAGCTGCAGTATTTGTACTGACCCAGGCATCTCCTCTCATATACTTTAAATAATCTCTAAGTAGCTAATAATATCTACTACAGTGTAAATGTTCTATAAATACTTAGGATGAGGCATTGTTCAATGTGGTTATCAGGGATTGAACTACAGACCCTGTGCTTGCAAGGCAGAAGAAGAAGTTCAAATCTGGTTGGGTCAAGTATGCCACATGTATGTCTCCTAGCAAGCTAGTAAGCCAGGAGACACCCAAAGGAGTTCAAGCACGCTCACTCCCCTGCATAGAAACTGGCCTATAGCTGCTTGGGGGCCTCCCGATCCTCCTCTAGTCATGCCTCCATCACTCAGCCAACAGCTAACCACAAAAGGTAAAAACTTGTGTCCCACCAATCAGCTACATCCCCGTTCCTCATCCACCAATAGGCTACAACCCTGTTGCCCCTATGTGCTCATAGCTACGCCCACTCCCTGTGATCTATATAAGCCTGTGCAGTCCTCTGTAAAGATGGAAGCATTCGCTGAAATCTCCCCAGAATCCGCGTGGTGACTCTGCGCACTCACCCTCCCAGTCCGAGCCTCTGAACCTGATCCTTGGCCACCTACCACCCCGATGTCGGGAAGACTACAGGCAGGCACCGGAAAAAACTGAACTATATCTCCAGCCAGGAGAGACACAACTTTTAAAAAAACATTTTCAGTCTATGGTTGGTTGGATCCATGGATGTAGCCCATGAAGATGCAGAGACCACTGTTTTACATGTAAATGTAGAACTGTAAAAATGGTTCTTATTTTTTCTTTAGTGCCAAACAGACTGGGATCGATCTTTCTATATGGTATATTTTTTCACCACCCCCCCCCACTCTGTGGTATAAGGAGAAATCACTCTTTGGAGTGACTCATTATTTTTATTAGTTGTCACATTCTGAGTATATAAAGACTCACATGTTCCAGCCTGTGGAGCTTTTGACCCTTCTGTCTCTATCTTTGCACCTTGCGAATATTCCCTTTGCCTACACCCCTCCAGGAGTCAAAGAGGAAATACGACCCCACTCTGAAGGCATCTCAGAAAACTTCCTTTCCAAAACAAGTTCCACCAACACTCATTTTTTATTGCAAAGAATTTTCACACCTTCACTCAGCACGCAGTGATATTTGAGTTAATGGTTCCATTTTAAGGTATGTTTCTAAAACGAAAATTATAAGGAATGATGTTATATGGCAGAGAAAAGGGAATTACCCAACCTTCCTAAGTTTTTACAAAATCCAGAGAATAAACATTTGATGAGAATGTAAAGTTTCCATGAAAAAGACATTCTCCATGGAACTGGCTACTCTCACCACACCTCTTCTGAACATTGTGCATAATATTAAACAACATAATCCTGAATGAGAGCAAGGTCTTTGTGTAGAATCTTCAGCAGAAAGACACTTAATGCACATGTTGGTGTTAAGCAATGTCACAAATGATCGTCCTGATAAACGGACATCTCTTTAGGATTCATCTAAAATTTATACCCACAGGGGAAATCGTGGGCAGGATTGCAAAGCAATGAGCCATCACAGAAGGCAATATATTCAGACTCTCTGGTAAATTAAGGACCAGAATAAAAGTTAATCTGAGCACAGGTATAGTGTGAATAGGAAGAAACATTTTTTTAGTCACTCACCGATGTTAGTCACTGTGCATCAATTGATACATTAATTGATACATTAATACAGCACCGCAGACCCAACTGCAATGAGGAAAGAAAATGGGGGTTTTGTTGTAAAATTTCAACTGATAGAAAAACGGAGAACAAGGTGGCAAGCGCATGATACAAAATCTCAAGTAATTCCAAGCAGATGTTTTCTTATAAGAAATTAGCCGGATTCTTTCAGAGCGAGTCAGTGATGTTCAGTTAGAAATGGAAGAAAACTCTTAGTCCATCACCGTTATCATCGCTTACTCTCTACATCTGAATATGATAAGCTTACCACAAATCCAATCTGGGAACACAAGGCCAGGTGACAAGCAAAAGAAACAGAAAAGAGGCCTGCGGCGACAGGAGAAGAGACGATTGCAGGCACTGCACACTTTGAGGAGCGTGGCTTGTGAAGTAGAGGCCATCACCCCTGCTGAACACAGGAGCAGGACGCAGTTCATCAGGAAACCGGAAGCAGACAATCAGAAACCGGAACCAAATTATCGCCAAACCGGAAGCACATAATGGAGAAACCGGAAGCTGCCGCCCTACTGGCCTTTACTTCCTTCACTGGACTCCTGGGCAGGCGGGTCAGTGGTGAGGTGTATTGGAAAACGCAAGGGCACCGCTGGAAAGGCTACTCTTTCTGGCCTCTAACAAGCGTGTCTCCTGGCTGGTGGGGGAGCGTCTGTGAGTGTGGAAGATGCCGTGACTGTGTTTCTGGAAGATCAGTCTGAAATTCTTGAGGAAGCACAAGAAAAGAGTTAAAGAACAAGACCGAGAGGTGATTATCACCCCGGAAGGGATTGGAGAGTTCCGAACTAACATAATGGCAGAACAAAGAAACCGTCCATTTTCCCCTTTTCGCTAACTCTACTGGAGTCATTCAAACGGATTTCCCTTTCTACAGCAAATTAAACAAAAAATGTGCCTAAAATGTATATTTTAAAGAGATCTTTAAGATATTTAAAGTGTTTCAGAGGTTCTGTAGAATTTCTAGACAAATCGTTTTTAGCCTAAACCGGAAAATACTAGGAAAGTATTGCAAAGACCTAGTTGCTTTGGCTCAAACTTCAAGTATGCTTTTAGACCTTGGGAGAGACCTTTCCTGCAAAAGAGGCAGATATCTGAGTGCAAGGTTAATCTCTCAGGGTTATAAGAAACGGTCCCAATTAAAGTAGAGGTGTCACATGGATGCAAAACAGATCTAAGCCATCTTTATTCCTGCTCCTACCTACAACCTCACAACTGCAAAAAGAATACTTGGCTTAAGGGCAGAAGAAAAGGAAATGATTACCAACGTCAGTAAAACTTCTCTGAGAAACTGGTCTGCACGAGATGAATTTGGTTTTGTACATGGCAAAAGGAAGAACTGAAAAATATCAGATTTTGAGGCATGTGAGCCTTGGCCATTACTGTTTGAGATTTTTGCCAGGCAAGAGGCAGAGGTGAGGGGTGGGTGAGATTTCCGAGGCAAGGGTCGTAGTACTGGTCAGGAGTGAAACGTCAGACTCAGTGATGAGCTAATGAGTGCAGAGATTGACTGGGAGGGGACTAGGTGTCTCAGGTTGGAGCAGAGCTAACTCATCCCAAGCTTTAAGTGTGCGAATATATTCCAGGATACATTAACAAAGCATCGTCAGAAGAAACTTTGATGGGCCCGAGGGAAGAAGGGAAGAGGAAGGACAGGACCAACTCCTGGATGCATAGATGTTTGCAAGAAAACCTCCAGCATCTGAGGCTTGGGAACATAGGCAGGCATCCTCAGAGCCAAGGAGACAGTTAGAAAGGTAGCCCGAGAATTGCATAGACTTATGCGATTCCTAAGTGGAAAGAAAAGACTACTCAAATCCCCAGATATAGATACGAAGAGACAAGATCAGCATGAGAAGCAGAAATCCATCTGGGAGTGTTTTAGCTTCTTTTCTCATTTCTGACACAAGATACTCAACACTCAGAGTTAAAGCAGGAAAAGGTTTATTGCAGCCCACAGGAGGTAAAGGTTTCGGTCGATAGCTGGTTGTCTCTAGAATACAGTCACGTGGCAGAGGATCATCACAGAGAACAAACGGTTCATGGTGAGCAGCAGGCAGCAAAGCCATGAAATATGGAAGCAACAGCAGCAGCAGGGTGGTTCTCCCTTTTGTCCCTTATTACCCACCTTTTGGATGGTACCACTCACACCTAGCATGGGTCTTCTCATTGCCCATGCCCAGAACTATACCAAACCATCCATGGACTGATTTGCTAATCACACATCCTTAATCTCAGGGTCATACATTAAATCCACACATCACGCACTCTTGGTCCAGCCACCTCCCAAAAGCCCGCACCTATGACCAAAAGAGGCTTTGAAGGGATGTCTAGGCAGAAGCAACCACAGTGACCTCAGAGAGGGAAGTTTCTCAAGAGTAGTTGAAAGGGATAAAAATGAAAGAGTACCTCAGGAGATACCACGAAGAAAATCTGTAGACCTGCGCTATGATTTGCATGTGGCTTCCCCTCTCTGGAAATCATTTGGGCTTTAATTCCCACAGTGAGAAATGCAAAAGCTGGAAGCTTATCTGCAGTGTCTGGAAGTGGGAGTTGGGGGTAGTAATTAGGGTTCAGGAAGCTGTTGGGGTGGAGTCCACATGGTTGAGTCATGGTGGGCAGGTGGGGGGAGACAGGGAGGGAGGGGAAGAAACAGAAGCAGCAAAAGGAAAAAGAGGAGAAAGAGGAGGAGAAAGAAAAAAGGAGAAGGGCAGGGGGTGTACCCATGCAAATGTCCTGGGTACATTGCTGAAACGCAACAAAATAAAATGAGGCAAAATAAATCCATCCGCAGATGCATGCCCTCGGCTGTAGGGAAGATGCATGACTCCATATAAGTATCTCTGTGTAGCATCCACAGCCTGTACTATTGGGTTGTTAGCAGTAGAAAAGGAATTAATCCAGGCTGTTTTGCATGAAGTAACTTGGCACCCAGTCCTATTTTCAAGGTGATGTTCTGAGAAGAACTATTTAAATACAGTAAGGCTGTCATCAAAGAAAATAGCAACTTGCGAGGATGCAAAGCTTCCCTGGCTGTTGGTACTTTCAGACTAGAAATCTTTTGTTCTAAGAGATGTTCCGTAAGAGCTTCTCCCGCTTCAGTTTTGCCTGTGCCCCCTGGCATTTAAGATTAATTACATCAGGCAGATGCCACAGGCGGCCTAGGTGCAGGGTTGGTATGCTCATTTGCACATTTGGGACACGGGAGCTGAGGTATTGCTCATAGAGATGATCCCCCAAAGGCCCAGGTGATGGACTCTGCAGAGAAAGGAAGCAGGTGTCTCAGGGCGACACCTGTGACACCCCGCTCCTCAGAACCCTCTCGGCCCGACCTCACACACAGATGAGGATCTCCGGTGGTCCTCATTTTGCTTCCATTGTCTCCTTCCCATGTCTGTACCGTAGCCTGTCCCGAGCCACATACCTGTAAATATCTAGGAGATGTCTCACCACTAATTCCTTCTCACAATGCTTGGATCTTCTCCCTCTAAAGCTATCAATGCCAAATACCCTGTTTAACTAAGTGAATTGCTTTTTCCATTTCAATTCATGAGGCATCTTGTCATTCTGCAGACTTTCTCCCTCCCCTCCCCCCCCCCGGTTATAAACTACGAAGCAATCACAATATCTAATGCGCTTCTTATTTTATTCACAACCTGGCCTCCGATGGGCATTTCGTCGTGTTTCTAACCCAATAAGGAGAGAGGAGATGGGGGCGAGAGGGAACGGCGGCTATTATTTATAAAATTCACTTATCCAAAGTCAATAAAATTCCACTTACTGAGCAGTCAAAGAAGAACTCAGAGAAATTTAAATGCGGTATTAATCTAATCACATCCTCTCTAATCCACTCCAGTACAGCACGGCAGATTTATTTTGATTATATTTCTATCCACTTATTCAAGACATATTTATTAAAGTTGTTAGAGTCAGACAATGGTAAATAATACGTACGAACAAGCTTCTTGTGGAATTTCTATGCACAGAGAGGTAGAGGTAAAATGAGTACAGATAACAAAATAATACAAGGAAAGGTCAATGAGGGCTGGGGATTTAGCTCAGTGGTTCAGACGTCTGTTTTGTAGGCACAAGGTCCCAGGTTCGATCCCTGATAACCACACACAACAATGCCCAGCATTGTGACTCACACCCACCAACAATCAGTACCACATAACACAGTGCTGGTCGTGGTGACTCCCGCCTGTAATCCCAGCACTCAGGAGGCAGAGGCAGGAGGATTGCTGTGAGTTCAAGGCTGAGCTCAGGGCTAGGCTGATCTACAAAGCGGGACTGTGTCTCAAAAAAAGAAAGACGAAAGAAAAAGAAAAAGGAAAGGAAAAAGAAAGAAAGAAAGAGAAAGACAAGAAAAGAAAAGAAAAAAAGAAATGGTAAATGTTTCCCTAAGGATCGAACCCTGGCCCTTGTGCTTCCAAGGTAGGTGCGAGATCACTTGAGTTGAAATCCCCAGCCCCCTTGTCTTCCTAAAGTTCAGGTCTCAGTTACTTGACGTAAAAAGAATGAGAACAGGAAAATAAGATGTTTTGGAAAGGAAAAATAGAGATAGAAGTGGGCTAGGAGGGAGAGAAAGAGGAAAATATATAGCTTTTTATTAAAGTTATTAAAGTTATGGTCATAACTTTAATATAACTTTAAAGTTATGGCTATAACTTTAATAATAATTATTTTATTGCTTAATGTTGTTAAACTCTCACTGTGTCTAATTTGCAAGTTAAACTGTATCATTAGTAAAAAGATAGGAGAAAGCACAGGAATTACAGAGTTCAGTAGTGGCTCCCAAAGATCCAGGAATACATCCTCTGAGGACAAAGAATGAATATAACCTAAGAATGCATTCATTCTCTTCAAAAGTTGTCTGGTATCAACTTGGATGGTGTCATTCCCTGGAGGACATTTGACAGTGTCTAAGGTTGTCATGGTTCCTGTCATGGAGGAGGGAGATCTGTTGCTTCTTTCTGACAAATGGAGAAGAAGAAGTTGACTGAATATCCTCATGACGATGCATTACCCAGAGATAAGGATCAGTAGTGCCGAGGTAGAGTTACTCTTGTAATATTGCAATATTCATTCATTTTACTACGTATTTCCCTACCAAGCCACGTACTCTCTATAGATTATCACTGCTTTAGAATTTATACTGCCCAATGTAAATTTACCAAAACTTACCAAAAGCATTCATTGAGAAGAGTGATCTGATGTCATATGATTTTCTAGAAGATAATATCTGTAAATTTAATAAAAGGGATTAAAGGAAGACATATTTCAAAATTAGGATGAGTACAATAATCAACTCAAATCTAAGTGTTTTTAAGGTTTAAAATGGTAGGGCCAGGGATTTGATTCAGTGGTTCCGGCACCTGTCTTGCAAGTGCAAAGACCCAGGTTCAGTCCTCAGTAACCACATACTACTTGCTGGGCGAGGTGGCTCATGCCTATAACCCCAGCACTGGGGAGGCAGAGGCAGGAGGATCGCTGTGAGTTTGAGGCTGAGCTCAGGGCCAGCCTGAATGACTAAAACAAGATGTCTCCTGGATTCTTCCCCAGGGATGGCTGGGTTGTAAGCCTTAATCTGGTATGCATCAATGTTCCCTTAGGTCTGCAGTCTCCTCCTAATAACCGAATGAGCAAACTATCAGAGCAGATGTAGCGAGAGGGGCGTCTCTCTCTCCAGAGTCTTGTGGCAAACATAAACTCTGGGCTTGTTGACTCTTTGTAATATTTTAATATTATTACATTTTTAATATTCTGAATTGTGCCAAATGTTGAGGAGGTAGGTGGAGATGGAATCATATTGCATGCCAGTGAAGGTGCGAAATGTACCTAGCAGTGTGAAGGGATGTCTTATCACTTGAGAACCATCTTAAGGCTCCTCTAACCTTTAATTAACTCCTCTATGCGCCTATCTCTCTCAAATGCTACCATCTGCATAGAACAGCAGGTAGGCCATCTATGTCTGTCTCTGTCTCTCTCTCTATCTGTGTCTCTGTCTCTCTCTCTCAAGCAAGAAGACAAGAAGAGACTGCAACCAATGCTATATCTCAAAAAAGCACCTAATTATGGTGCTTTATATTCATAACTTTAAAAAAACCACTCTGTCCCATCTTTTTATATCTTTCATTACATTTAAGTGTTCAGGAACTGGCTATGTATCATAATCAAACATCATTTCACCCTGAGCACTGATTTCTCTTCTAAATCTAGACTTCTAAAACAACCATGCTATTTTTATCTCTTTAACTCTTTTCCATTCAGCTGCCACAGGGAAAGAGACACGTTTCAGTGATCTGCCTACCGACTATTACTGACAGGCCAGGAGTCCAAGGGACTTGATTAACTCGATTTTTTTCTCAGGCATAAGAGAAATTAGGAGGTGGAGGGAAATCTAGCATTTCTAGATAGGTAGAAACGATTTCTAAACTTTTCTCAGCCCCTCACAAGTCACCGGTTTCCTGGATCCTCATGGTCTCGTTGGTGCAAGGAACACAAACCAGGCTTACTTTAACGTGGCTGTGAGGATAGCCTGTGTGCGGAAGATGATGAACCAGCTCACATCTGCTTCCTCTTCTGCTGTAAGAATGTACACAGGCTCTGACGCAAAGCAGGTGACACAGCCAGGGCACATCTATTTTCCAGGATCCTGGAATATCTACCTGAGCCCTTGCAGATGAACAGTGGAAAACATTAACGGGACACTTAGAGACCAAAAGACATTAATTTTTTCACTTTGATTTCAGGAATCAATTAGCTATACATATCATCCTCTTCAAGGCACCTTGGCCCAAGGACATCAAAAGGGCAAAGAGATTCAACAGTTTTCCAGGGAAAGTGATTTATGTAGAAGAGGCTGCTGTGAATCTGTCCAGTGGAAGGCTGTTTAAATCTATACATGTGTGAGTATCTGTACCCACATACGTGCGTACGTTTAAAAAAGCATGTGTAGATGTGCTTGCGTCTGCGTGTTTACAAGAGCCTGAGGGCGTACAGAGCAGGAAAGCTGACTTCCCTTCTAAAGCAGGAGCCATTTTCAAATGTTACTTCTGCGGGGGATGGAGCTGCTTCGCCTGACATGTAGTCAAACCCACTTTCTATAAATGTAGGGAACATTTGGAAAAGTGAGAGTACAGGTCCACTTTCCTTAGGTGGAAAGGATTTTTTTTTTTTTAAAACAAAGTCACAGAAAACAAAAGCAGAAATTGCTCCTTCCACGAAATTTCCCAGATTGCCACAAATGTAGATGTCCTGTCACTTGTTAATTTCCTTTCACAACTTGGGGGTTGGGGTCAGCACGGAGTGAAGGGAAACGGCTCTCCAGAACCTTACATTCAGTTTCCGCGCCGCTTTCTTGTACAGTCGAACACATTTGCGTTCTATCCTAACGTTAAAAGAGGCAAAGAAAATGTCAGGAGTTGCATTTTCTGATGAGATCACTGTTTTGTTGCTCAGAGGCTCTGCTACTAACCGAGTGGCAATGAATCAATCAATAAACTCGTTGAAGCCGTACATAGAAATTTCAGATCTAAAGAGCGATATTCTGTCACATCAGATAGATGCTGATAGGAAATAAATATCTAGACTGACATTATTTAAAAATGATAGATGCTGGAGGAAGATAAATGTATTGATATGCAATATGCGATGGCATAAATGGTTTGACAGGAAAGAGAGGTTTTAAAACAACAGACTTTATCTGTAGCTTGGTGTGTCTTTCTCTATATGAACAGGAAGAGAAAGACAGACAGAGAGAGACAGAGACCGAGAAAGAGACAGAGAGAGAGACTTTGAGAAAGCAATGCATAAAATGTGAAATTTTATTTAAATAAGAAAATTCATCATTATCAGAGAGATTTTCAGCGAACTTCAGATCGGTGCTTCTTCATTCCTTCTAACAGAAAGAAAATAATGTACAGCAACATAATTAAAATCTTAGCTTTTGGTTTCAATCTTACCGTGGCCTGGATTGGCACCAGCAATGACGAGAAGCGAGGAGTAGAATTCAAGTCGTCTCCAGTTGTTCTAACATCTCCAGCTTGCAAAACCCAGAATGAGAAGTTCCTTTCAGAACGAGGCCCTGAGGTAGAGCTGCCAAGAACTTCCAGGGAAGCCACTGTGTCCAAATGGTGCATTTCCTTTGAAGGTACCTCGTTGTGACTCGACCACACCCAAGAGTTACCGTGGAGGAGACTTTTCTCAGTTGTGAACAGCAGGAAGGGGACAGAGTGGCATGGCTCCACTGAGCCCTCGGCAGGCAACAAAGTAAACAATCTAAGGTCAAGACAACCTGCCCAAGGTGCACTGAGGGTCTCAGCTCCATTGTGAGTTTCCCTAGGCTAAACATCAACATCGCATGAAGGCCAGAAGGAGAAATTCCATCTTTGCTTTTTTTTTTTTTTTTTTTTTTAAGCATTAAGAGTGTTTGACATTCCTTGTGTAACAGCCGCTTCCATCTCTGAAGCTAGCCTGAGCTGGACAAATGAATCTTCCTCCTGTGACCCTCCTGGAATTCCCCACTTCTTTCTTCCACATTTAAAGATCCTTACAATCGCATTCCAGTACCTGCATAATCTAGTGTTACTTCCCAATGCTACCATCCTCTCCTATGGCTGTCAGTCTCAATTCTACTTGCAACTTGAATTCTCTTTGTCATCTAAGGTAATATCAATGATTCCCAGAGTCAGTGTGTGGACATTCTTTTTCTTTAATTTTTAAATCTTTATTGGTACATTATGAATACATATTATAATTGCATTCCAGTTTGAGGACATCTTTGAAGGAGGAAACATTATGTTGCCTGTAAGAGTAACCATCTAATTCCTTTCTTGTTTCATAAATTTGTAACTGAAGTGCTTGTGTTTGCATGAGCCATGCTTAAGTGACAAAACTTAGAATCTATTTCTCTTTTTTTCTTTTTGAGACAGGGTCTCCTTTTGTAGTTCAGGCTAGCCCTGAGCTCAGCCTCCAACTCACATCACAGCAATCCTCCTGCCTCTGTCTCCTGAGCGCTGGGATTACAGGCATGAGCCACCATGCCTGGCACTGTGGTGTGTGGTACTGATTGCTGCTGGGCGTGAGTCTCCACACCCAGTAGGGGGTGTGTTCAACCAGGGAATCAAATCCAGGTCCTTGCACTTGCAAGACAGGTGCTGGAACCACTGAGCTAAATCCCCGGCCCTAGAATCTATTTCTTGAGCAATGGAGTACTGATTGTTTCCCAGAAGTATTCACACACCTATGAGGAGGGGGAAAAAGGGAGGTAGAGAGAGAGACACAGACATAGACAAAGACAGAGAGACACAGAGAGAGAGAGATTGCATTCTATGACTTAAAATGACAAAACTTATAATTTTTCAATTTTGTATTAGTAGGAAAGCAATATGCATTTAGTGGAAATGGTGATTCAAGGTTAGAATTTTCATCTTTTCCCAGGCTAGTGATCTGCAACAGGCTCTTTTCTTGCTGCCTGGCAGAAGCTGTGAGCTGTAGCTCTCAGGGAGTCCTATGATCACAAGACCAGAAGCAGAAACAAAAACTCCAGTCCAGGGGGCTCTGCTGTTAGGCTGGGACCCTGGGCGGGTGAGATGGAGTTAGTGCCTTTCTGTATTAAAGTGCTTGTCACTTGTGCTGTGCATATTGGTCCAAAACATCATAATTGAGAAGTATCTGTATATGATGTGATATTCATTGTCACCATACAAGAGCAAATGCTGCTGAAATGAAATCTCGGTGCCTTCCCTAAAATATCCTATATATTAAGGGATTAAAACCTTAACATTTATTTTAAAGATATGAGTATCAACATGCACCCAGCACAGTGTACAACTGAGTAAAACTGTAGTACAATATGGTACAGGCCCTCTGATGTCGATGTGGTCAGCAACCTTGACCTGACCAAAGATGAACAACATCAGGGGGAGATTTGAAGACCATCGCTCTAACTAAGGGGTGTATGTGTCCTTGACATTTTTTTTTCAGGTGTCAGTGCTTTCTCTCTGTCTCTTTTCAAAATATAGGTTGGCCTATCTCAATGACTTCCTTTTAAAATTAACATGCATTGAACGATAACTACACTTACTGTTTTGGTTGAGTTTTAACTACTTTAATCTCCTCAGGAAAAGTTCTTGGGAGCTATTCTTCATAGGTCTTAATAATCTGAGGTCGATTGTAAATGATTGGACCAATTTGGTAGATTATTATCTAAAGATAACAATACTTTTAGAAAAATCAGTGGTGTAGAGATAATGTTTTTAACCGTTAGTCAGTTCATATCTAACACAAAAAGGTTAAAAAAAAAAAAGACCAAGATAATAGCAACAACTACAGGGAAAAAAGAAGAAAAAAAGTCTAAGATGAAACAGAGTTTGATTGGCACAAACATTGGAACTAAAATATGTCAAGGACAAAATTTGAAAGCCCTTGTCAATTAAGGTAAAATGCCAATGGAGAAATTCTAATCATCCATATTTATAAAGCTAACGACAAAGCATTCGAATGTATCCAGAGTGTAGTTACAAAATGCACTTGGAACTGCAATGGTACTAAAATGTTTGGGCAGAATTCTGACGAATTCTTCCGGTCCCTGATAGAGCAAGTGAAGGATAATATTGTCCAAAATATTCAAAATACTGGAGGCCAGAAATGTTTCAGACGCTGGTTTTCTTTCCCCACATTTTTGACTATTTGCGTATGCATAACAAGTTTTCTTGGTGATGGAACATAAGTCTAAACACTAAACTACTTGAGGTTTCACATATCCCCGATAGGACACATGCAGCATGAAGACAATTTTACACCATATTTTAAAATAATTTTGTGTAGAAAGCCAGATTTTGCAATGTGGAACTTTCCATTTTCGTCATTCGGTGGTGTTGAAAAAATCGGAATTTTGGAACGTTTGAGATGTCACATTTTTGGAGTAGTGGTACTTAATCTGCTTATATGTGTTAATCTACCAAATAGATCATGCTGGGCAACAGATGATTCATACTAAATCATAAAATACCTTAAAATTTTATTTGGCCTGAACACACACAGTCACACACACACATGCACACACACACACACACACACACACACACACACGCACAGCTAGGCAATGGTGTGGTAACAGTGAATGATAGAACCTTCACCGCACCAGCATGAACACATAAAGCTCATCAAACCCACCTCCTCAGGGTGAAATGTCCTCAGACATTTCCTCTAACACATTTATTCAAGATACCTCTTTTTCTTCAACAGACTTTAGTTCTTAGAGCAGTTTTGGGATGGCAGCAAAGCTGCGCAGAAGAAACACAATGTTTGCATGTGTCTCCTGGCTTGATGTGTGTCCTGGACTGTGGAAGTTCATTATTATCTGGTGCCCATAGTTTAAGTTAAAGTTGGTCTTGCTGTCATATAAGCTATGGTTCTGATAAATCTATCGTGACACACATCACTGTTATAATAGTGAACATAATTATGTCACTGTTCTAAACATATCCTGCACTGTGCCTCTCTGGTCACTTCTGGGAACGAGTGTTTCAGTTTTTTTTTTTTTTTTT
>PVIR01038744.1:0-14372 GCA_004026965.1 Petromus typicus | reverse complement strand
GTTTTCCCATCTCATTGTTGGCGCTGCCCGATCCGGACGGATCCTGTTCCACTCCTCCAACGGAGAGGGGGAGCGCCTATTTATTATGCCAGATACCCTGCCTGGAGCTTCATGTGTACTGTGTTAACCTATTTGAGCGTCACACTCCTATCAAGTATACGACCATTGTTGGGGGTTTTTTGTTTTGTTTTGTTTTGTTGCAGATGAAGAAACTTGAGACGCAGATTGGTTAACCAGTTTGACCAAGGTCAAATAACTGAGTGTCAGAGTTGGAATTCAAAAAGATGTGTCTGACTCTAAAGCTCCCATTAACCACACAGAAAAAAATTTAATTGAGAGTGATTAAATATTTACAACAAATAATGAAGAGTTGGTTTTTAGTTCTAAGTCCCTAAAGTGCCTATCTCTTGTGCTTGTTTTCTAATTGTAAGGTGCAAACCAGGTCCTCTCTATCCCAAGTATTTCAGGTCAGGCCTAGAGAGTAAAACATAGAGATGTGAAAATAGATTGCATTAGTTTACTTTAAATAGATTTTTTTCTTGCCAATTAAAAAATATATATTGCATTGTTCTTGAGATTTTCCCTGATTTCCAGCTCCTTTTCGTACAATTGTTGTATTTAGCCAGAATTTTTGTGCCTGCTATATTTAAAACACTATGGTAGCTTTTCTTGGAATATTAAATACACCATTGCTGAGCTCATGTAAATTTCAGTTTAGTGAGAAATGCACAGAGACACAATGATTATGACAATGTGGTGAGTGTGTATCAGTATTAAGGGGGAATCAGAGGTTTTTACTTGGCTGGGGATTTAGCTGAAGTGCTACTGCACCTACCTTGGAAGTTCAAGGGCCTCCGTTCGATCCCTGGTACCGCAAAAAACCACCACTATAGGCTTTGACAAGCTCAGAAACTTCTATGTTCCTTTCACAAACCTGGGCATTACAAATTTTTGTCTTTCCAGTGACCTCAGTGCTCCTTAAGAGTAGAAACTCTTTCCTTTCTTTTGGGGAGTTCCCTTTGGAATCCAACAGGGGGCCCCTCTACCACTGAGCCTCTTACATCTTCAGCCATTGCTGCCCGCCTTCCCACCTGTGTCTGGTTTTTTTGAGACAGGCTTCACTCCTTGGTTCAGGTTGCCCTTAACTCCCTGTGTAACCCAGGCTGGCTTTGAATTCACAGCAGTGCTCCTGTGTCAGTCTCCCGAGTGCCCATGCCCAGCTCCCCCCTTTTAATTTTGAAACAGGGTCTTGCTGAATTACCCATGCAGGATTTAAATTTTTGGTGTTGTTGCTGTTGTTTTTTAGGATTTAAATTTGTAATCTTCCTCTCCTAGCCTCTCAAAGTTGTAGAATTATAGTAGGTATGTGCTGCAGGCTAAAGCACAGTCTGTCTCTTTCTTTCTTTCCTAATTTCTTCCTTTCTCTCTTTTTTTTTTTTTTTTGAGACAGGGTCTCACTCTGTGGTTCAGGCTGGCCCTGAGCTCAGCCTCCAACTCACATCACAGCAATCCTCCTGCCTCTGCCTCCCGAGTGCTGGGATTACAGGCGTGAGCCACCACGCCCGGCACTGTGGGATGTGGTACTGGTTGCTGCTGGGCGTGAGTCTCAACACCCAGTACTGTATGTGGTTAACCAGGGATCGAACCCAGGTCCTTGCGCTTGCAAGACAAGCGCCAGAACCACTGAGCTAAATCCCCAGCCCTCTTTTTTGTTTTTCTTGAAGATGATCTTCCTCTGTATTCCAGGCTGACCTCCAACTCACTGTCTAGTCCAGGGTAGCTTTGAATTTGTAGCAATCCTCCTGCCTCAGCCTTCCGGGTGCTGGTATTATGGCATCTGACTTCATGCCCTGTAGAACTATTTCTTTTTCGATTTTGTATTTTTAGATTCTGGCATAGGTATCAGCAAATAGAAGATTAAGAGACCACCCCATTTGGGGTACATATTAGTGTTATAGAACAATGAAATTCATTTTCAGACATGTATATAACATTTTTATTTTTGCCCTCATTTCCCCTCCTTTCCTCCTGCATCCCCTGTCCCCTTCACAATCTCTAAATGTCTGCCTTCTAGTTTTTTTTGTTAATTTATTAAAAGATCTATTTTTTTGAATGAATAAAAACTTGGCTAAGTTTTCCACACATGGAAATTGTGAGTGGGGCCAGAGATGTAGCTCACTAGCACCGCCACCTTCCCCGCAAGGGCAAAATCATGAGTTCAATCCTTAGTACTGCAAAAAAAAAGGGGGGCATTTAGGAAAGAAAACATTGCACCTGGGCATGATGGCATGCTCATGTAATTCCAGCACTCTGGGAGGCTGAGGCAGGAGGATTGCAAATTTGAACCTGTGCATTTAGTGACTTAGTGAGACTCTATTTTCAAAATAAAAAGGGCAGTGGCTATAGCTTGGTGCAAAAGGCCCTGGTTTTAATTCCCAGTTTTGAAATTTGAGAGTGAGAGAGAAAAATAAAAGAACATTTCAAGTCAAAGAGATAGCTTAAGCAAATGAATTGAGTATGAAAGTGCAGGATAAGCTTAGGGCCTCATAAGTTGTGTTAGGGGAACTTGGAGCCGAGCTTGGTGGATGCAAGTTGGAGGCCAGTGTGGATAATTTAAGGACTTGGGGAGACCGTCTCAAACAATAAGGGCCGGGGGTGTGACTCAGCAGTAGCACATGTCACTAGAATGAGCAAAGCCCTAAGTTAGATCGTCAGCCTTGAAGAGAGGGAAAAAAAACCTGGGTCAGGTAGGAATCAGCAGTATAGTAGGAACAGCCCCCCCACGGTGCTGGCAGTGAACCCGAGGGCTCTGCGTGCCAAGGCGGTGCCCTGGGACTGAGTGACACGTCAGCCCTTTGGAGATGGGTACTTTCAAGTTGCCCGGGCTGGCTTCCAACTCGTGATCCTCCTGCATCAGCCTTCTGAGTAGCTAGGATTACTAACAAGCACTACAATGCCTGGCTTCTGTGACTATTTTAAAGCCCTGGAAAAGCTCTGTAATCAGTCTCACTCACAGTAATCTAGTTAAGAACCATTTTGTGTTCTGATTTGATTCTGCTTTTGCGCTGAGTTGCTACCACCATCTGGAACCTCAGTTGGATGAACTTTCTTTTTTTGAAACCGGGTCTTGCTTTCTAGTTTAGGCTGATCCTGAACTCAGCCTTGAACTCACAGCAATCCTCTTGCCTCTGCCTCCCAAGTGCTGGGATTACAGGGGAGTGCTGGGATTATAGTTGTGAGCCACCACACCCGGCACTGTGGCAGGTGGTACTGATTGCTGGTGGGTTTGAGTCTCCACGCCCAGCATTATTATATGTGGTTACAATCTCGGCCCTTGTGCCCCTGCGCTTGCAAGGCAGGCACTGGAATCATTGAGCTAAATCCCTGACCCTTGATGAACATTTTTAAAATGAAGAAAGTGAATATGTAATGATAATTGCTTAAGCTGTTGCCTACCTACCAGTTAAGGAGCACTTATAATATACAAAGTTTTGTATGTATATTGTCTTATGTTATTTTCATAAGACTATGAGGTAGGTATAATTCCCATTTAAAGACAAGGATCTGGGGGGTGGTGCACACTATAATAATCCTTCTGCACTCAGAAGGCTGAGGCAGGAGGATCTCTGTGAGCTGTAGGCCAGCCTAGGTTACACAGTGAGTTAAGTTGCATATGAACTACATAATGAGAGTCTGTTTCAAAATATAAAATAGAAGGGCTGAGGATGTTATTCCTTGTGAAGGCATTGTGTTCAATCCCCAGTTCTGCAAAAAAATAAAGATGAGTGTGGTGGTGTATACCAGTAATCCCAGCACTCAGGAGACAGAGGCAGTAATATTGTAAATTTAAGCCCAGCCTGTAGAAATTAGTGAGGCCATGTTTTAAAAATAAATAGAACTGGGGATGCAGCTCAGTGTGAAGTCTCTAAGGTTCAGTCCCAAGTACCACCAAAAAAAAGAGAAATGAGGAAACAGACTTAAGGAGACAGGACAGCTCACCACAGACTACATACCCAGTGTAACCGATGGAGTTAGACTTCAGACCTGGCTGTCTCATTCTCAAATTAAAAGATTACTTTTAATCTGTCTGTTAAGCTACTAGATTCTAAGGACCTTTCCAGAAAGATGGTGATGGTCTAGGATCCCTTTGGCCAATTATAAAAGCACCACAAAACTGTTACTCTTTTTTATTTTATTTTTTTAAGATTACGGTACTAATTTTATTTCACAAATTATCCTTAACATCCTGGAACTGAAGGGAACTGTGATGTAATCTAGGCAAGATAAAATTGATAGCATCAAAATATTTGGCATATTCAAAAGTGCAACGCAATTTTAACTTAAAAATCATTCATATTGGGCTGGGGATTTGCTCAGTGGCACCACATACACGTACCTTGCAAGCACAAAGGCCCGAGTTCAGTCCCTGATAACACACACACACACACACACACACACACACACACACACACACACAAATTCATATTGCTAAGGGTTATAATTGGTGGAGGCTGAGGCAGGAGGGTTGCAAGTCCTAGGCCAACTTGTACTACACCGCAAGACCGTATCTCAAAAAAAATACTAAAAGCTGCATGTGGTGCTGCACACTTGTAATCTCATCACTCGAGACTGAGGCAGGAAGATCCCTGAATCTGAATTACAAAGTGAGAGCCTGTCTCGAAACACAAAATAATAAAATGCCAAGCATGGTGGCACATACTTGTAATCGCAGCACTCGGGAAGCTGAAGCAGGAGAATCACTGCAAGTTTGAGGCCAGCCTGGACTTCATAGTTCAGGGCCTGCCTGGAGCACAGAGCAAAACAAAAAACCAAAAATAAAGGAAATAAAATAATTGCATTTGATCTGATTTTATTTTTAAAGGCCTTCTACAATTTTGCTTGTTGAGTTTACTGTAATAGCTTTACCTCAGGGCAGAAAAAGCTTTTCTATTTGACAGATATAAGAAATACAATTTTCCAGGCTGTTGCCGGCATAAGATGAAGTCATAGTAAAACTGACTCTGGCTTCTGAGAACAAAACGCTGATCCGCTCTGATCCGCTCCATTCTGTTATTTAGTTTTTGTATAAGCCCGTCGTGTGCCTCGCCCTGTGGGACCCTAACGCGCATCTTGGCGACGCCCACAGAGCAGCCTCCGCTGTGCCTGCGAAGCCTCACGGTTTAGGTGCAGAAGCGGCTAACCGGATAGAGGGTGGAAGGGCTGAGCTGTTTTCGCAGTGGGAGGGTCACCGAGGGCCTTGCTCTACTGGGCAAAGCTGTACCGGCCCCTAGAGCGAGTTGGCTGTGATTATTTTTGTAGCACAGGGGATTGAGCCAGGACTTT
Source organism: Petromus typicus (assembly GCA_004026965.1). Lineage (NCBI taxonomy): Eukaryota > Metazoa > Chordata > Mammalia > Rodentia > Petromuridae > Petromus > Petromus typicus. The sequence goes on along the minus strand of PVIR01038744.1, from coordinate 9,029 downwards.
GGCCCTGAGCTGTACCCTCAGCCCCACAGGCACGGGCAAGTGCCATTCCAGCCATCCTGCACCGACAGCACTTGGTGCTAACATTCCAGCATCCTGCACCGACAGCCCTGAGGGTGTACCAGTGATGAAAACTTTCCAACCAGGAGAGAGGCGGGGGAGGCACGTGGGACACGAAAGATGACAGAGTTCTGCAGGTATGGTGAAAAGCGCGTAGGTGACCGAAGGGGGACAAGGCCAGGCGTGTCGTTGGGGAGCTGGACTGAGAAGCCTCGGACGCTGACTTGGGTTTTGTTAACCAGCAACAGGCATGGAAAGTAAGCGGAAATGAAAGAGGAAGAGCCGATAAATGTTCAGAAGAGCCTAGTTGAGAAGGTTCTGCTTTAACGGGACAGCATTCGACATGAAGGTGAAACCAGATGGAGATTTGGTGTTGTGGTACTGAAGATTGAACCCAGGGCCTTTGCACTGGGTGACAGGCCCAGGCGCCCCCTTTTTTCGGCTTTTTGAGAAAGGGTCTCATACAACCTAGGCTGCCCTTGAGCTCATTATGTAGCCCAGGGTGGCCTCAGACTTAGGGTGATCCTCCTGTCTCAGCCTCCCGAGTACTGAGAGGACAGGCATATGCCGCCGCACCTGGCACCGCTTTCCTTTGTAAGACAGTATCTCAGTAACTCACGAAATCATACGGGCTAGACTTGAATTTGTGATCCTTCCGCCTCAGCCTCCCATAGGCGTGTGGTACACCTCGCGAGGCTCTTTTTGCCATGACTTTTCTAGGCAAGCACGTTAGCACCAAGCTACATCCCAGCTCACCACTGATATTTCTGCCTTGCAAGGCCAGGTAGACAGCAACACCATTCACTTATTCAGTGATGAGTAAACAGACACAAAATAAATACGTGATAAAAGAAATAATGAGTATGGTGTGGAAAGCATCTCCAGAGGAGGGAGAAGTCCTGCCATCTGCTCGCTAAATAAACTTAAGAAGGAGCTCAACCTTTCTCAGGCTTTGCCTTGTCCGTAGCAGTTTCTCACCACAAGGACTCAGGCTCTCGGGGCCCACAAGGTTGGAACCACTTTCCTAGGGAGGAGATGTCACTTTCCCTTTCGTTCTCGTCTCTCCTGGGTGCACAGTGTTTTCCAGGGACTCATGATGTGTGATGTTGCCACAGATGGAGTGAGGAAGCAGCTAGCGCAGTCCTGCTGCCTTCTGCTGGGCCAGCCATTACAGTGGTTTGCAGAAATAGAGGATGGTCCCTCTCCTCACTTTTGTTTTGTCTTGAAAAATAGAATTTTCGTTAACATATATCTTAACTCACAAGATGTTTGTTTTTTTGTGTGCGTGAGTGTTTTTGGTACCAGAGATCGAACTCGTGACCTTGTGCTTGTGAGGCAGTTGCTGGAACCGCTGAGCTAAATCCCCAGACCTCAATTTTTTTTATTTTTTATTTATTTATTTTTTTTGAAACAGGGTCTCGCTTTATGGTTCAGTCTGGCCCTGAGCTCAGCCTCAAACTCACATCACAGCAATCCTCCTGCCTCTGCCTCCCGAATGCTGGGATGACAGGCGTGAGCCACCACGTCCGGCACTGTGCTGTGTGGTACTGATTGCTGCTGGGCGTGAGTCTCCACACCCGGTATTGTATGTGGCTACTGGGGAATTGAACCCAGGTCCTTGTGCTTGCAAGGCAGGCGCCGGAACCGCTGATCTAACTCCCCGGCCCAGCCCCCAATTTTTTTAATACATAGGGTTTTAAGATTTCTCAGCCTTCTTCTTCCCTTTCCTTCCTTCCTTCCTTCTTTTTGTTTTTTTTGAAACAAAGTCTACAATGTAGTCCAGGCTGGTCTTAAACTCATGGTAATCCTCCTGCATCAGCCTCTCAAATGCTGGGATTATGAGCATTCGCCACCACACGGGCTTGCATAATTACTTTTAAAAGCTTGAGATTCTGGGCCGGGGATTTAGCTCAGTGATTCCAGCGCCTGTCTTGCAAGCACAAGGACCCGGGTTTGATCCCCGGTAACCACATAACAATACTGGGCGTGGAGACTCACCCCAGCAACAACCAGTGCCACATACCACAGTGCTGGGCGTGGTGGCTCAGGCCTGTAATCCCAGCACTCTGGAGGCAGAGGCAGGAGGATTGCTGTGATGTGAGTTGGAGGCTGAGCTCAGGGCCAGCCTGAACTACAAAATCAGACCCTGTCTCAAAAAACCTTAAAAAAAAAAAGCTTGAGATTCTATATAAGATTGATAGTTGCTACTGTCATTAATTTTGGTGACTTTTTTTTTAAGATGGAACAGATTAAGCGTGCAAACCGCCTTTACACTAATGACTCCATCTTCCTGAAGAAAACCCTGTACATCCCCGTCCTGACAGAGCCCAGAGACCTGTTCAATGGCTTGGACTCTGAGGAAGAAAAGGATGGAGAGCAAGAGGGGCACCCCAGGGAGGAGGAAGCATGGCTACGCTCAGCGGAGGGGCGCGGACAAGAGGCGAGCTCTGAAGGAGAGGCGAGCTCCGAGCGCTGTCGCGCCGACAGTGACAGCGCTGCCCTCCCCACCCCGGCCCAGGACCGCCCCGGGCCCACCCGGGACCTCTCCGCCTCCGATTTCCTTAAGAAGCTCGACTCACAGATCAGCCTGTCCAAGAAGGTCGCTGCGCAGAAGCTGAGCAGAGGAGAAGGCGGGTGAGTCCTGGGGGCTTCCTGGCCCGCCCCACACACCAGTCTTGGGACCAGGCGGCACCTCTCCCTGCGGCCCGTGAGCCAGTGCAGCCCCCAGCATCTGGGGGTTTGGGGTGCCGCGAAGCCGGGTTCCGCGTTCTCATCAGATAAAACTGGCATTTGTTCTTGCTGCTGTCTCAATCCGTGCAGGAGTGTTAGGGCTGAGGTTGTCCAGACGATACTGAGACTGTCTCGGAGCCGGAGAGGAAGACAGCTTCCCCTGTACCTCCTGCCCGTCCTCAGTTCTTCCTTTGATCCCCGGCTTTTATCCCCCACACCTGCAGGGTACCTGGGGAGGCCCCTCGTCTCCACCGGAGCTCCCCTCGGACGCAGCAGCGAGCAGTCCTAGGTCCCGTGCCGCTGACTCGAACCTCTCGGACTCGGACGCTACGGGACCAGGAGGATGAGATCTTCAAACTCTGATGGCCCCTGAGCAACCGAGAGAAGCAGGATCTGGAAGGAGCAACTTGAGGGAGGAAGGAGCCTGAGGTGAGGCTCAGGAATATGGCTTCCCAGCCATCTCCCTCGCTCCGGCCATCTCCCAGCCTCCTGTCCATCGAGAACTGGAGGGCACTTTTTGGACAAAAGTAGGAGCTGAGAACTAGACCCCTTCCCCGTCCGTGGCTGAGTCTGGAGTTGTCCTTTAGATTCGGGTGGCTTTTACATCCCTGTGGCCTTTCTTATGTCCCTCAGCATTCCCTGGCCTCAGAGCAGGGAGCAGAGACCCCCTTCCATCCCCAGCTCCGACTGTGTGACATAATTTATTTGGTGCTATCCTGAGTACTATTTATTTGCTGTATCTGACCCCTTCCCACTCCTAGCCTAAAATTGGGGTTTCCGTAGCCAGAACCATGAGTCAGTGGCCGCTGGCCCCCACTGCCCCAGCTCCTGTGCGGACACATTACTGAGGACAGGGATCGGCGACCCGGTGCCACGCCAAGGGTGCCAGGCTGTCTTTCAGAGTCGAGGATTTGGGCTCAGTCTTTTTGAGATGGGGTCTCGCTTTGTAGTGCAGCCTGGCCTTGAGTTCACTATAGGTCACGCTGGCCTCAAACTCACAGCGGCCCTCCTGCCTCTGCCTCTCAAGCGCTGGGACTGCAAGCGTGCAGCACCACACCTGGCCTGACTTCATTTCCCTATAACTTCTTCACAACTCTGGCTCGGAGAAGAGCAGCAGAGTAGGCACCTGACCTGTCCCTTTCCAGTTCACCCTTATAACCTGTCTGCTGGGCCTGCCTTGGGCTGGAGCAGGAGGCCAGCGTGGGAGTCTTGCACGCCCTCCCGCCAGGGCCCCTCCATGCCTGCCCATCACTGCAATTATTTGCCAGTCGTAGTGCTGACCTACAGTAGTTTGTTTCTGTTTCTCCAACAGAAGTAGGCAGGGAGCCCAGCAGTACTGGAAATCGCCCCATTCTCCTGTCTAGAAGTGGTGAGCGGGGGCTAAGGTGTCCACACACCTCCTTGACGATCTGAGATGTAGAAGGTGGCGAGATTAAACACTGAACCCTGTGCCCGTTTCAGTAGTTTATTTCCCCGGGGAGACTCCTCTGCTCGCCCGTCTGCCCGCACCCGGGACAGGCCCTGGGGTCTGTCGGCGCCCTGCCTAGAACCGGAGGGCTGGGCCCCGGGGGCCACCATCCCCCTCTGTCCTGAGTGCCCCCCAAGGGGTTAGTGGGTTCTGTCCCCTTTGGTGTGTACGGAATGAGGCTTCCCTGTTTTCAGACATCCCTTGCGGGAGAAAGAGATCCAAGTTTCACTTCGCCTTTTTCGGGCGGCTGTTTCCTGTGCTGGGGCTGGAGTGGGAAGGAGGCCCTGGGTCTCCTGCTCCAGCACTGCGTGGCGAGTCCTCCGGAGGCTCCCGCGGGGGAGCACGAGGCCTGGGAGTGAGAAGTGTTAGTGCCCCGAGCAGGCTCAGAAAGCCTCGGCGCCAGGCGCAGCTCTCAGAGCTTCCCCTCGTCCAGCAGCTTCCTGAGCCCGGCACAGATCTTGCCGAGGTGCTGAGTGAAGTCAGGTCCGTAGAGAGCGGTGAGCAGACCTGGGTCAGAGAAGTGATCGAACACGCGGCGGATGCGGCCATGGGACTTGGGGGTGAGGTGGTCCCCCACCAGCTCCAGCAGCACGTCTCGGCACTCGGTGAGCAGGCCCGCCAGCACGGCAGCCTCGAAGGTGAAGTCCACCTCCCCAAAGCTAAGCGCCGTCATGGCGCCCTGCCGCAGCTTCTGGCGGAAACGGGTGGCCAGGGCCTGCTCCCCAGGGCCAAAGCAGCCATTGCGGTGCAGCACGGCCACCTTGACCGCCACCTTGACCAGGTCCTTGATGACCCGCTGGGCCTGGGGCCGGCTGTGCGTGTAGTCCTTGGACACACGGTAGAGCTCGTCCAGCACCTCGCTGCTCGTCTCGTCGATGAAGAGGTGAGCCACAGACCGGCCCGCCATCTTGCTCAGCAGCTTCTTCTCCGCCTGCAGTGCCAGGCTCTTTGAGCTGAAGGACTCCATGGTGCCCGCGGGCGGGGATGTGGTCAGGTGCTACAAGAGAGGCCACAGGCTTCCTTAGGAGGAGAGAAATGGCTTTCCCGCGTTCTGTTGCTTCTTTGGTTACTCTGTCCTCTCTCCCTAGGCCCCCTTGGTCCTCCATCTTGCCGTCTTGCTCCGGCTTTTTACCTCGGTGTTTTAGGAGCGGCCCAGGGAAGGCCGCCTGCCGGTGGGGTGGGCAAGGGGCGGCCTCAGAGGCCGGGCCCCGGACACCTTTCCCACCCTGCCCTGCGGACCCTGCCCCTGCGCCCCACCTGTGGGTACTGAGCTCCAGAAACGGGGGCTCAGGTTCAATCATTTACCTGAGGCCAGACTCAGCTGATTTCCTGACGTCGAGAGCCCACGTCAGCTGTGAGAAGAATGAACATTTACAGAGAACGTACCACGTGCCAGGTGTTTTCTGTGAACTGCCTCTCTTCCCAACTCTACCAGCAGGTAGCCCGATTTTGCTGAAGTTGAGGGATTGAAGCAGGTTGCCGAGGTCACTAGTAAATGATAAAGCGAGCTTCGGGGCAAGTGAAGCCTTTTCCCCGGGCCACCGTGGGGCAGCCGTGGGCTTGGCACACCCGGCCAGCACCGCGGCCAGGGCAGCGGCCGGCTGCACGGACCCGCTGCGCCGGTCCAGGCGCCCGCCCCACGGCCCTCTCCCGCGGCTCTAGTTGTTTTGCTTCTTACTTCCCCTCCCCTGCTCTGCAGGATGTGGCTGTGACCGCAGTGAGGAGCAGCCTCGCCCTCTCCTCCGAGCGGGAGTCTGAAGAGGCAGGAGGGCCGCGAGCCGAGGGCCTCCCCCCAGGAGCGCTCCAGCGGGATCCCGCGCCCGCTCTGCTCCTGGCCTGCCCGGCGGCCTGGCCGGTGCCCGGCTCCAGGCGCGAGAGGCCGGCCGGGACGCCCGAGCGAGCCTGCCTTCCTCCCGGGCGGCCTTCCTCTTACCAGCCCTCCGCGGCCCCTCTGGGCAGCTCGGCGTGGCCGCACGACCCCGCCTGGGGCCTTCCCGCAGTCCCCGTCCCCTCTGGTCCGGAGCCGCGCTCCTCCCTCCCACCCGACCCCCGTGACCCGGCGCACACCGTGCCCACCCTCCCCGGCCCCACTCCCACCCCTGCCCGAGCCTGCTCCCTCTTTCAGAGAGTAACTCCTGGGGACCCAGGAATTCTCCACGTGAGCTTGAAGCGTGGAAGGTTGCCGCCGAGGCCCGGCAGCCGCGCTCACCCCCCGGAGGGTCTCACCTGCCGGCGGCCGTCCGGCGTGGGTGTCCCGAGCTGGCGGAATGGAGAAGCTCCGCAGCCGCCGAGCCAGGCCCTCCGGCCCGGCCCCACCCCAGCCCCGCCCACTGCCCCGCTCAGCCTGGGAGTCGTCCTCTCCGACCAAGAAGGCCCTTGGCCCGAGAGAAACTTAGAAACGAGACAAAGGTCGAGAGCAGCAGGGCTCTGCTGGAGTCACTGGGCTGCGGGTGGGAGGAGGGTCGCGCATCCCTGCTCAGCCTGCTGCTGGGGTCACCTGGCTCGCTGGGACCCTAGACTCACGTTTCTGCGGTACTGGGGAGGATGTGAAGTCCAGGTTGATGGGCCGAGGGTCGGCGGGGGAAGTTCTCAAGCCTGAAGGGGTGGCGCTGTGGGGCACCACTCTGACAAGCATCTTCCAGGGCCCGCCTGGACGATGGCCTGGACCATAAACGAGGTGTCCCAGCCTTTGGCACTGGGGCGGAAGCGCTGAGCCAGGGCTGCCGCGCCACCTGCGGCCGGCAGGTGTCAGCACTGCTCCGAAGCCCACAGGAAGGAGCCCGCGGGTACCCGCCAATAAATCACAATTCCTGAAAAAGGCAACAGTATTTGCCTTCTGCGATCTTACAACCCAGCCGGGCCTGGTGAGTTGAGGCCAGCCTGGACTACATACTTAAACCCTATCTCAAAACAAGCAGAGAATGCGGGTCATAGGGGCGCAGGCCTGAGATCCCAGCTCTTGGGAGGCTGAGGCAGGAGGATTACCAAGAGTTCAAGGCCAGCCTGAACTGCACAGTGAGACTCTGAAGGAAAAAAAAAAAAACAAAAATAATCCCGTTAATTGCATTTATTTATTCTGAGATAGGGGTGCACCTCAGACTCCTGGATTAAAGTGATTCTCTGCCTCAGATTCCTACCACTAGTCCCTGGCTCATTACAATTTTTTTTTTTAGTGTTGGGGATTGAACCCAGGACTTCATACTTGCCGCTCAGGTGCTTGTCCCTGAGCTATATCCCTCAGCCTGCCATTAACTTCGTTTTAAGGATTATGAGACTAAACAAGTTTAGATTAGTCCTGAGTGGTTAGAAGAGATAGACTTGCAGTCTTAGATTCAGCTTCTTCTAATCTGGAGCCTAAGGCAAGGGGACTGAAGTTCAGTGCCAGCCTGGACAATACAGCCAAACCCTGTCATGCATTGCACACACAATAAGGAAAAAAAATATTAAATTTCTGGGGGGAGGGGAGGCAAGTTTTCCCCATATAGTTCAGACTGGCCTCAAACACAATAATCCTGCTTCAGCCTCCCAAGGGCTGGAATTACAGGCTTGTGTCACCATGACGAGAAATGTAAACTATTTAAAAGCCAGAGATGGAAAAGAAAGGGTCCTCAGATGACTGGAACCGCATAAATGAGACATCCTCAGGAAGCAGTGATGTGCTTTGCATATCTGGAGTCCATTCTTTGAGAGATAAGTGATGAAAGAAAAAGCCAAGATAGTGAGTGACTCAAGAAATGACTCAAGCTTCAGGTCTTGTGCCAGGCACGCGGGGCCTGCCCGTAATGTCAGCCCTCTGGATGCTGAGACAGGAGGATTGCCTGGCGTTCAAGCCAGTCTGAACTGTGAGGTGAGACCCTGCCTCAATAAGTAAATTGACTTTAAAAGTGTTCGGGGCTTTCCTGTAGGCAGTGAGGAAACACTAAAAATGCTAGATCTGGGAAGTAAAATAATGAATTGAGTGGGAATGTGTGAGACATTTCGACTAATTTGTGGTTGGCGAAGGTGAGCCGGGTCCTGCGGGCTCGGGCCCTTGGACGGACAGGCTGTGTGTTCGGCCACAAGCGATCCAGCCCACGGATGTGGCGATGCTCTAAAAGAAGCTGTAGAGGGGAAAGATCAGAATTTGCCTGTTGACGCGGAGCAGAAGAGTAGCCCGAGGTCCTCGGTTCTCCTTGGAAACAGCGGTTGGCTGGCTCCTTATTTCCACCTCCCTCCCTCGCTGCTGGGACGCAGCCTGATTCTCGTCCTGGGATCAGCTTGGATGGACTGCTGACAGCTCTTTTAAGTAGTTTGGTGACAGAGGGATGAAGAGAAACGGAAAGCCTAAAGGAATAGAGAACTAGACTGAGTGAGGGGCTATTTTTAGCTTTTAGCTGAGGACGTTTGTAGGGTAAGGAAGGAGCTGGGGAGAGAGGCTCAGCAGATGTAGCGGCCAGTGGATCGCTGAGTGCGTGCAGGGCCAGATGGGAAGAAGAAGCGAAGGGTTCTGGGGAAGGAAATGAGGTGAGAAGGGGCAGGGATTGTGCCATGGAGATGTGTACATCTCTCATTTTTTAATTTTTAAAAATTTATTATTTTGGGGGGCCGGGGAGTTAGCTCAGTGGTTCCGGCGCCTGTCTTGCAAGCGCAAGGGCCCGGGTTCGATTCCCCGGTAACCACATAACAATACTGGGTGTGGAGACCCACACCCAGCAGCAACCAGTACCACATACCACAGTGCCGGGCGTGGTGGCTCACGCCTGTCATCCCAGCACTCGGGAGGCAGAGGCAGGAG
>PVIR01038743.1:0-14366 GCA_004026965.1 Petromus typicus | reverse complement strand
TCTTTGTGTTGGCTGTTGATACTTCAACTATCATTTCTAATTGTTTTGACATAGGTGTTTGGCGGGGAGGATAAGATTGGTGTCTTAGTTATTTTTCTTGTTACTATGACACAGTGCTCGAGACCCAGAAGTTAGAAGTGGAAATATTTATGTCAGCTCAGTTGATAGAGGTTTTAATCCACAGTTAGATCCAAGAGGTCCTATATACCTCACTTATTTATGTGCTTGATTCCTTCCCCGTTTTTGGAAAGTTTTCTGTTATTTTTGATAGCAGTTTTTCTTTGTGTCATTTGTGTTATCTTCTGATTTTTCACTACTTTTAATTGATCTTAATCTTCTTTGGATCATCTAGGAGCTGCCGGATTCAATTTTCTTGTTTATTTTGTTTTGTTTTGTTTCTTGAGATAGGGTCTCCCTTTGTAATTCATACTGGCCCTCTGAGCTCACTATGTAGCCCAGGCAAGCCACACATCAATCCTCCTGCCTCTGCCTCCCGAGTGCTGGGATTACAGGTGTGAGCCACCACGCCCGGCACTGTGGTATGTGGTACTGGTTGCTGCTGGGGTGAGTCTCCACGCCCAGTGTTGTATGTGGTTACCGGGGAATCAAACCTGGGCCCTTGTGCTTGTAAGCCAGGCTCCGGAAGCACTGAGCTAACTCCTCAGCCCCTTGATCTGATTTTTTATCTCTTCTGTTATCCTATTGAATAATCTGGCAATGTGACGTGACGTCCTCCCCTTCTGTGCATCAAGAGCCAGCTTTCAGTGAGCTGAAAGTATTTGGAAGCCTTTTGTTTCCTTCTCTTCTCATGTTCCTATTGTTGTGGGGTTTTGAAAACTTTTGTGATGAGGTTTGTGCGTTGATTATAGTAGAAGACTTTTGCTGGGATGGAGATCTCTTTAGTTAGTGTCAGCTTTCAGAGGTGCACTTTGGCATGGCTCTTATATAAGCCTTTGCATCTTTCATAAGATCTGACCACCTTCATTTTTTGAGATTAGAGGCTGCTGTGTATTTGGCTCAGCACCCAGTTTTGTGGGAATGAGCTGCAGTACTGTAAATTACAGAAAGGAAATCCAGATATTGGCATACAGAGAAGACCAGTTAATAGCAACAACTATGCCATCTTGGCAGTAGCAATAAAATCAGCAAGTATACTCATATCAAAGACAAACTGGATATTAATATACCATGACAATCAATCATGTGCCACTCTTTATCACAGAAAAGAGACCTATGATTATAATGTAAATACTGAGACCAAATATTGACATGTAGTAAATACTTATTAAGTACAACACCTATACCTTCACTACCAATTGAACATTATTCAACAGTAGTAATAGAGTTAACTATCTGAATATTAGTAAAGCTTGATAGTTATACTACTGAAGATGAAGAGAGTAAAAAAAACAAAATGAAAGAAGAAAAACTTGAAAACTTGAGCAATGGAAGATGAGAAAGAAAAATCACATCAAAACTGTTAAGGAATAAAAAAAAGTTAATAGAATTAGAAACAGTAATGGATAAGAATAAGAGAAAAAAACAAAATGATGGAAAAACTAGAAGGAATAAAAAGGAGGGAACCCTAGCCCCACCCCCCAAAAAAACAGTGAAGAGAAAAAGAGAATGAAATGAGTTTCTAAAAAAGTTCCTCTGTTTATTTGAATGAGTGGTGCTTTTTCAGGATCTGCAGTTTTGGAATCTAGTCACTATTTTCTCCTCTGAGTTTTACGAAAAGCCTGTCGGTTTGAGAGTGCTCACTCGTTCCAGAGGTCCCTCTGTCCATTCAGCCTGTGCTGTGGCAGCTGTCCGAGCTGAGGCAGGTCTTTGTTCTCCTTAGTAGATGGAGAAAGCGGGTAGCCCTCTGATCTGTGCTGGATGTAGGCAGCAGGGAGAAGGTTTGCATGGCTGGCTGGACTCCGTGTCAGCACTTTCAGATCCACCCACTTCTGAAGGCCCCACACACTGGCCCTGGTGTCTCACGATGGAGGGGCCTTCCTGCCTCGAGCTTAAACTGTTCAGAGGGTCTGTGTCTCCCCAGCTTCCTGTCTGCGGTCTTACCCAGTCATTGTGGGAGCATAACATGGAATCCCTGCAGTAGAGGAGTTGTCCTTACAGTTCTTTTCGGTGGCTCAGTCGTAAGTGATCCATCCCTTTGCAAAATGGCACCTGATTCCTCACTGGCAGGATGGGGGTCTCCACACTAGAGTTGTGCACACGTAGCCTCTAGTGTGGAAGAAGCTTGGCATAAAACTTCACCTGTTTTTGAGGTTTACATTAGCTATGGTGTTTGGCAGGACGTCATGTTGGGGGCTCTTTCTTTTCTCCCCCTTCCCTTCTTCCCTCAGTGGACATCATCACTTATTTCTCTCCTGGCATTTTAACGGCCTACTTTATTTATTTACTTAATTTTTTTTAAAGGTCTACTTTATTTAGTTAGACATATACCATCACCTGAGCACTTCCCAAATAGGTCAGCTTGGGGTCAGGCGGGTCCTGGGAGCTGGCCCGGGCCCAGTCTGGGCGTTGATCTCGTGCTCACACCTCACACAGCCCACACAGGTGAGCCTTGTGTGCCCATCTTCAGCAGGGCTCAGGCTTTCACGGGTCCCTCGAGCCTCTCCTTGCTGCAGAGCACCCCTCGACTCTGACTGTGACAGTGACAGCAGCAGTGCTGAGAGCAGTAGCGGTCACAGTGTAGCAGGCACTGTGCTAACCACTGTCAGCTGACCGGCTGCTGGTGTTCATGACGGTTCTGGGGGATGGCGGTTGGCCACGGGGTCTTCATTGTAGCTGAGAGACCTGAGGGAGAATGAATGTCTTGTCTCGGATTGCAGGAGTCCTGAGGTATAGTCGCAGTGTGAACCCCGGACTACTGACTCTAGGACTGATATTCTTTTTATTGGTGTATGTGTAGGACTTACTGTAATGTGTACATTTTCTTTGTGGGAAGTTTGTACATGTACATGATGTATCTTAATTCCAGTTTTCATCCCTTTGCCACCCCTGCCTCCACTTTCCCTCATCCTTTAGTCCCCTTCCTGTTTTTGTGTGTATGTAGGTTTGCAGTACATAATGTTTGCATTCTTTGTATGGAGTTGGTATGGCTACATAACACATCCCAACATTTTTTTTTTTTTTTAAGGTTTTTTGAGACAGGGTCTCGCTTTGTGGTTCAGGCTGGCCCTGAGCTCAGCCTCAAACTCACATCACAGCAATCCTCCTGCCTCTGCCTCCCGAGTGCTGGGATTACAGGAGTGAGCCACCACGCCCGGCACTATTATGTGGTATTGGTTGCCGCTGGGGTGAGTCTCCACACCCAGTATTGTTATGTGGTTACCGGGGATTGAACCCGGGTCCTTGCGCTTGCAAGACAGGCGCCGGAACCACTGAGCTATATCCCCGGCCCCACATCCCAACTTTTTAATCCTTTCCTCCTCTACTCCTCCCCCATCTGTTCTTCCTCCTTGAGAATGCTCTATCTTCCTATTTCCTATTATGTATCTTATTTTTACTCTGGGTTATATAAGAAAAATAATGTGGTATTTAAGCTTATGTCAGGCTTTATATTCTTAATCCTTTGAAAAATAAGTTTGAAATAATGTATGGTTTTTTAGTGATAATTTTCAGTTTCATATGCTCAAAAATTAATAAAAGGTTGAGGTCACGTTCCATGCGGTCAGCCCATTTAAGCCATTTCTGTTAGTTGCATTGACTTTTTAGGTTGACAGCACTAAGCCTTAGAAGCCTGGCTGCCAGTTATACCACCTTTCCCCTACCTCCCTGGCTTGCCTGTCCTTGAGCACAATGGTTCTCGTTGGCCTTCCTGGCAGACCAGATAGATTATAGTCACATTGCACCCAGAGCCATTTTTTTTGTGTGTTTGGGTTGGACCTCCCGCTGCCATCATGGGATGTTGCTTATTAAAGGAAGGAACTTTGTCTTCTACCTGTATATATTCATGTTTATGGCTTTTATGCTGCTTTTACACCACCAGTGTTTTAACTATTTGTTTATTTATTAAAAAGTAGAATTCCAAGAGCGCCTAGGGACTGAGTTTAGCAGCGGGTGGCTCGGGAAATGGCAACTGCGCCACTGAATCTGCGCCGGGGTTGGAGCTTACAGGCCTCCAGGCCCACACCAGAAGAGCGCCCAGGGACTGAGGTTAGCAGCGGGCAGCTCGGGAAACGGCGACTGTGCCACCAAATCTGTGCCGGGGTTGGAGCTTACTGCTCTCCAGGCCCACGCCGGAAGAGCGCCCAGGGACTGAGTTTAGCAGGTCAGAGTCTGACTTTCTCCACGTCAACTGAAGAAGCACATCCAGTTACCTTGTATTGGTGAGTAGGTGAACCTATTGGAACATCAGCCCCTACCATTGTAGCTGCACAGGACCTACAGTATACTGGCCTCAAGGCTGACTGCACAAGTGAGCCCAGAGACTCTCTATTGGTGAGCAGGCAGGCCCATTGAAACCTCAGGCAGCGCCATAGTAGCAGTGCAGGAGCCAGAGCCTTCCTGCCTCTAAAGCAGACGGGAGAAGGTGTTCTGACTGTATGGATTGAGTGCCTCATATGGTGTGCCAGAACTAGGGGTTTTTCTTTAGGTCCCAATACAGACTGTAAAAAACAACCCAGGAAACACTCCTATTTTAAGGTTCCTATTAGGAGGAAAGTGACTTGCAACAAACAGCGCCAGAAAACGGGAGGTCAGAGATGAGGAAACACTCAAAATCTCAAATGCAAAGATCCTCACCTCAAGGTAACACAGGGGGAAGGGAAATAGAGAAGTTGGAAGACCAGTCTCCAGTATCCTCGGAAATGGTAACCAAAACAGATCTAGTAAAATGGAAATCAGAACTGATCTCTGAGATGAAAGCAGAGATATTGGACACTGGCAACATGATGATTAATAAAGCTAAAGAGGAAATCATGGAGTTGATAGAATCCAAGATAGCAAAAGCAATGGAACCTTTTAAACACCTACAAGCAGAAGTCCAGGAAATTAAGAAAGAAAATGAAAGCTTGCACAATAGAATGAATTTGGCAGAAGACCGAATTTCAGACCTAGAAGACAGGATCTCAACCAATGAACTGGAAAGGCATAATCTATATGGAAAAAAGCAAACGATAAAAAGTCAATCCAACAGCTCCTAGATGATTCAAAGAAGAATAATATGATTGATTGGAGTCACTGAGGAAGCAGGAGATAATGCTAAAGACATCAAAAAGCTCTTCACAGAGATAATGGCAGAAAACTTCACAGAAAAAGGTAAAGAATTGGACATACAAATATATGAAGCATACAGAATGCCACATGCCCGTGACATGAAAAAATCGACACCTAGGCATATAATCATAAAAGTCCCAGATATCCAAAAAAAAAGAATGAAATACTGAGAGCAGCCAGAGAAAAGAAAACAGTTACATTCCAAGGGAAGCCCGTCAGGATCACAGCGGACTTCTCAACTCAAACACTCAATGCAAGAAGAGCCTGGAGTGAAGTGTTTCAAGCCCTAAAGGAAAACAACTTCCAACCCAGACTAATGTATCCTGCCAAACGATCCTTCAAAATTGATGGGGAAATAAGATACTTTCATGACAGAGAACACCTGAAAAACTTCACAAATACGAAACCTGTGCTCCAAAACATTTTAAAGAATATCTTGGAGAAAAATAAGGAAAGTTACAAATCCATGAGACCTAACTGAGTCAACACATGGGACCAAACAAGAAACTGATGGAGAAAGGGCAGAAGTAGAATAACACAGCCAAGAACAGGAAAACATGGCAGCACTAAATTTACCTATATCACTCATAACCATTAATGTCAATGGACTCAATGTGCCATTTAAGAGATACAGACTGGCAGAGTGGATCAAAAAACAAGATCCTCCAATCTGCTGCATACAAGAAACACACCTAATTCAGAAAGCAATCCATGGACTGAAAGTAAAGGAATGGAAAACAGTACTCCATGTGACAGGAAACAGCAAGAAAGCAGGAGTGGCGATCTTATTTGCAGACAGAATAGACTTGAAGCCAAAACTGATAAAGAGAGATAAAGATGGACACTATCTTTTAGTTCAGGGAAAAATCCAAGAGACAGAAATCACAATCTTAAATATCTATGCTCCAAATTCTAATGCACCCACCTATATAAAACAAACATTAACAGACTTGAAAAATGAGATAAACTCCAATACAATAATAGTAGGGGACCTCAATACCCCACTGTCACAAAGAGACAGATCGACTGGACAAAAAGTCAATAAGGAAATCCTTGAGCTCAACCAGACTCTTCAGAAAATGGACTTAATAGATGCCTACAGAATATTTCACCCCACAAAGTCAGAATTTACATTCTTCTCAGCTGCTGATGGATCATTCTCCAAAATAGATCATGTGCTCGTTAATAGAATAGGTTTAAGCAAATATAAAGGGATTGAAGTTATCCCTTGTATACTGTCATACCATAGTGCCCTGAAATTGGAGCTGAATACCAAAGGAAAGTCTAGGGTCTTCACAAACACATGGAAACTGAACAACACTCTGCTGACCAACTAATGGGTCACAGAAGAAATTAGAGAAGAAATTGAGCAGTTTTTACAACTAAACGATAACCCCAGTACAACTTATAGAAGTTTATGGGACACAATGAAAGCAGTTCTACGAGGAAAATTCAGAGCAGTGAAAGTCTTCATCCAGAAAATGGAGCAAGCTCAAATAAACAATTTAATGCTGAACCTCAAGCGACTAGAAAGAGAGGAACAAAACAAACCCAAAGCTCACAATAAGCAAGAATTATAAGGATCAGGGCAGAAATTAATGCAATAGAAACCAAGAGAACGGTTCAAAAAATCAATGAATCGAAAAGTTGGTTCTTTGAGAGGATAAACAAAATTGATAGACCCTTAACCAACCTCATTAAACAAGGGAAGGAAAATGCTCATATCTATGCTACTAGGAATGAGAATGGAGAAATTACTACCGATCCATAGGAAGTCCAGAGGATAATAAACACCTACTTTGAAAATTTATACTTTAATAAAATGGAAAATGTAGAAGAAATGGATAGATTTCTAGACACATCTGAAATCCCAAAGCCGAATAAAGAAGATATAGAAATGTTAAATACCCCAATAACAATCTGTGAAATTGAAAATGTAATTAAAAACTTGCCAGCGAAGAAAAGCCCTGCACCTGATGGTTTTACTGCTGAATTCTATAAAACTTTTAAAGAAGAGTAAGTGCCTCTACTTCTGAAACTCTTTAATGAAATTGAAAGGGAAGCAGGACTCCCAAACTCATTCCTAGAAGCAACCATTACCCTGATTCCAAAAGCAGAGAGAGACCTAACCAAAAAAGAGAACTACAGGCCAATATCTCTAATGATCGTCGATGCAAAAATCCTCAATAAGATCCTGGCAAACAGAATACAGAGAATTATCAAAAAGGTTATACACCCTGACCAAGTTGGATTCATCCCAGGGATGCAAGGATGGTTCAACATATGTAAATCAATAAATGTTATACACCATATTAACAGGTTTAAGGATAAAAATCATATGGTCATCTCAATTGATGCAGAAAAAGCGTTTGACAAAATACAACACCCATTTATGTTCAAAACCCTACAGAAGATCGGAATAGATGGTCTGTATCTCAAACTAATAAAAGCTATCTACAAGAAACCATCAGCCAGTATCATACTAAATGGTCAAAAATTGAAACCTTTCACATTAAGATCAGGAACAAGACAAGGATATCCTCTTTTACCACTTCTGTTCAATATAGTTCTGGAAATATTAGCCATAGCAATTAGGCAAGAGAAAGAAATAAAAGGAATAAAGATTGGAAAAAAGAAGTTAAATTGTCATTATTTGCTGATGACATGATACTCTATCTAGAGGATCCTAAAAACTCAATTAAAAAACTGCTGGACCTAATTGCCAATTTTAGCTGTGTAGCTGGTTACAAGGTCAGTGTTCAAAAATCAATAGCCTTGGGGTGGGGATTTAGCTCAGTGGTTCCGGCGCCTGTCTTGCAAGCGCAAGGGCCCAGGTTCGATCCCCGCTAACCACATACCATACTGGGTGTGGAGACTCACCCCAGCAGCAACCAGTATCACATACCACAGTGACAGGCGTGGTGGCTCATGCCTGTAATCCCAGCACTCGGGAGGCAGAGGAAGGAGGACTGTGGTGATGTGAGTTTGAGGCTGAGCTCAGTGCCAGCCTGAACCACAAACCGAGACCCTGTCTCAAAAAGAAAAGAAAAATCAATAGCTTTCGTATACACAAACAGTAGACCCACTGAGATAGAAATTGGAGAGTCAGTCCCTTTCACAATAGCACCCCAAAAAATGAAATATCTAGGAATCAATCTAACATAGGAGGTGAATGACCTCTACTCTGAAAACTATAGCACTCTGAAAAAGGAGATAGAAGGTGATATCAAAAAATGGAAAGACTTACCTTGCTCCTGGGTAGGAAGACCCAATATCGTCATTTTGGCTATACTCCCAAAACTACTCTACAGATTCAACGCAATGCTGATTGAAATCTCAACAGCAAATTTCACAGATCTAGACAAAAAAATCCAAACTTTCATCTGGAACCACAAAAGACCTAGAATAGCCAGAGCAATTCTAAGCAACAGGGACATGGTAGGGGTTATTACAACTCCAAACCTGAAACTATACTATAAAGCCACTGTATAAAATCTGCATGGTACTGGCAAAGTAACAGACCCGAGGATCAATGGAGTAGACTAGAAGATCCAGAAACTACTCCAGATACACTCAGCCACATCATCTTTGACAAAGGAGCCAAAAATCCTCAATGCAGGAAAGATAGCCTCTTAAACAAATGGTGCTGGAAAAACTGGGCTTTAACTTGCCAAAGACTAAAACTGGATCTAACTCTTTCACCATGCACCAAGCTAAAATCAAAGTGGATAAGAGACCTAAATATTAAAACAGACACTCTAAACCTGTTGCAAAACAGGTTAGGTAAAACTCTTGAAGACATTGGCTTAGGGAAAGACTTCATGAACAAAATTTGTATAGCACAGGAATTGGCTGAGGAAATCAACAAATGGGACCTCATTCTTTTAAAAGGCTTCTGCACAGCAAAGGAAACCACCAACAGTGCAAAAAGGCAACCAACAATGTGGGAAAAAATCTTTACCAGCTGTTCCTCAGACAAAGGTTTACTATCTAGAATATATAAAGAGCTGAAAAAAATCAGCCCACCCAAATTTAAAGACCCAATTCAAAAGTCGGCATCTGAAATGAACAGATATTTTTCAGAGGAAGAAGTAAGAGCAGCTAAGAAGCATATGAAGAAATGCTCAACATCATTAGTCATTCGAGAGATGCAGATGAAAACAACACTGAGATTTCATTTCACTCCACATAGAATGGCTGCCATTTAAGATTTAGCCAACAGCAAATGTTGGCAAGGCTGCGGAGAAGAAGGAACCCTTCTGCACTGTTGGTGGGACTGTAGACTCGTACAATGCCTGTGGATATCAGTTTGGAGATTCCTCAAAAAACTAGGATTGGAGGTCCCATTTAATCCGGCCATTGCCCTGCTAGGTATATACACAAAAGAATTAAAAGACTCATATCACAGTGACATATGTACACCCATGTTTATAGCAGCCCAATTTGTGATTGCTACATCTTGGAAACAACCCAGGTGTCCATCAACTGGAGACTGCTGTGGTTCTTCTACAGGATGGAGTATTACTCTGCCATAAAAAATGATGTTTGGATCATTTCTACTTAAATGGACATACCTTGAGGATATCCTCATAAGTGAAATAAATAGGTCACAGATAGGTACATATTGCATCGTTTATCTGGTATGAGAAAGTAAACATATAAATGAGTCCTAGAATTGTATGTTATATATTGTGAAATAGAAAATGCTCAAAGTAAAATGGGTTAGAGGGGGAAAAATAATGAGATTATAACAAAAAAGTAAGGAAACAAATTTTATGTATATGGGGGGGCTGTAGGGTGGGCAGAGCTGTGGGAAAAATTGAGAATTAAATTGTGTCTTATACTGGTACAAATCACTATTATGGAGTGCAATCATGCGTGTATGCAATGTACCAATAAGGATAAAAAAAATAAAAAGTAGAATTCCGACTTGTTCAATTTCAGTGCAAAATTAGAGAACTATGTCTTACCTGTTTTATCTATAGATTGTTTCAGAGGTATGTTCACAGCGATACAGACACGCTCTTTCTCATCAGCTGGGTTTTCCCTTATTGAGCTTTAGGTGAAAAGTAACCATACTGTAAAATGATATGAAGAGATGTCCCAGAGGACTCGAAGGGGTTTTCCACTCTCTTCCTGTGCAGTTTGTACAGCACATGACATAGTGCAATATTAAGGGACAATGTGTTGCAGTATTAGATAGCACCGACTGTAAAAAATCTAAGCCTTAAGCCACAACATTTTAAACAAAATGAAGATAAA
Organism: Petromus typicus; assembly: GCA_004026965.1. NCBI lineage: Eukaryota > Metazoa > Chordata > Mammalia > Rodentia > Petromuridae > Petromus > Petromus typicus. The sequence goes on along the minus strand of PVIR01038743.1, from coordinate 3,878 downwards.
GTGAATTTGGTTGTGTAAAGCCTTGATGCCATGCTGCTTTTCTGTGATAAAATCATAGCTTTTTAATAGTTATCAGGAACATAGACTATCACTTCACTTACGTTCAGTATGTAAAACAATTACTTATTTTTTATTTTATTTATTTTATTTTTTTTTTGATTTTTTGAGACAGGGTCTCGCTTTGTGGTTCAGGCTGGCCCTGAGCTGAGCCTCAAACTCACATCACAATCCTCCTGCCTCTGCCTCCCGAGTGCTGGGATTACAGGCGTGAGCCACCACGCCCGGCACTGTGGCATGTGGTACTGGTTGCTGCTGGGTGTGGGTCTCCACACCCAGTATTGTTATGTGGTTACCGGGGAATCGAACCCGGGTCCTTGCTCTTGCAAGACAGGCGCCGGAACCACTGAGCTAACTCCCCGGCCCAACAATTACTTATTTGATTCTCTTACTTTTATAGGTATTTTAAAATTTGTAATACTATATGAAAATCATGTTTTCAGGAATCCCCACACTGATGTCACAGTGGTTGCACTAGTCTACATTCTCACCAACAGTGGAGAAGGGCTCCTTTGTCCCTGTGGTACCACCAGCATTTGTGGTTGGTTGATTTCATGATAGCAGCCATTTTTTCTGGAGTGAGATAGAATCTCAGTGTTGTTTTTGACTGCATTTCTTGAATGACCGCTGATGTTGAACATTTTTTATATGCTCATTTCATGCTTCTGTTTCTTTGTCTGAGAAATTTCTATTCATTTCAGATGCTTATTTTTTGGATTAGGTCTTTAAATTTTTCAAAGTCCTTTATGGATTCTAGATAAGGATGATCTTCTTTGAAAACCAGTTGGTAAAATTTTTTTCTCACATTGTAGGTTAGAGATGCCTTAAAAAACTAGGATTATGGGTCTATTTACCCCAGCTGTTCCCCTTCTGGGTATTTTCCTAAAGAATGAAAAGCATCATACCACAGCGATATATGTGCTCCCTCATGTACAGCAGCACAGCTGATTAACTAATAGCTAAATCTTGGAAACAGCTCAAATGACTGCTGATTGGATAAAGAAGATTTTTAAAAAATATAAAATGGAGCATTGCTCAGTCATAAATAAAGATAAACTAGAGACATTTATACTCAAATGGATGCTCCTTTAGGCCATACTCATTAAATGAAATAAATAGGACACACGTGTAAATACTGAATTGTTTTTCTGGCATGAGAAATAAAATGTAAATGAGGACCAAAATTTATAATAGTTATTGTGACATAGGAAGATGTTCACAGGGCAGGGAAGGTAGGGGGAGGGAAAGAGAAAAATCGAATACAAGGAAAAAAACTGGAAACAAAGCTTTTATACATATATAGGGGGCTCGAGGAGCTGAAGGATGGGTAGGGGAATGGGGGGAAAAAAAGAACTAAGATATATGATGTTTAGGTACATATTCCCAATGATGAATGTGCTCATAATGTATGACTAAAATGTACCAGTAAATTCAATAAATGTAAAAAAAGAAGAAAAAGTATGTTTTCAGGTTAAAGAGCAAACAGCTTGTTTTTAAAAATGTTAATATTGTTAAGTGTCTACTGCACCCACACAATTTGTCCCATACTTTGAGTAGTTAGAAGGTGCCACTGAGCTCCACTTTCTCTTTCTTTCTGTCTCTCTCTTCTTTTCTTCTTTCTTTCAAAACAGGGTATTGCTGAGTTACTCAGGTGTAGGACCTGTGATCCTCCTGCCTCAGCCTTCCAGAGGGCAGAGAGTACAGATGTATGCCTCCATGCCTGACTGATAAGCATCTTTTTAGAAAATTTTAATTAACACATAATAATTGGACATAATGAAGGATTTATAAACAACACTCATCTCTTTAGATTGGACTCAGTATTATTTTTCCAGAGTTTCATGTTCAGAAAATTTTTCACTTTAAAAATACTCTCAAAATCATATTTAAGTTAATTGTTTAGAATAGCAACATAGTATATTTACTGACTTGGATATCTTACTGTCGTTCCACTAGGAACTGTGATCCTTATGTGGAAGTACATGGGATATTGTTTGTTTGTTTGTTTGTTGTTGTTTTTTGAGACAGGTTCTTGCCATGTAGTTCAGGCTGAGCTTGTGTTCACTCTGTAACCCACGCTGGTCTCAAACTCATGGCAGTCATCCTGTCTCAGCCTCCTGAGTGTGGTGGAAGTATGCATTACAAATGCCACTGTGTGTGCTGCCAAAACAGCTACATGGTGCCGTGGAAATCAGGTTTTTGCACACTGGACTCCAGGGCATCTCCTGCATGTCCCGGTTCAGCCTGCTTACTGTATGACCCTCAGCGAGACACTTACCATCCGCAATCCTCAATTTCCTCATTTATAAAATGACATGATAGGGCTGGGGATTTAGCTCAGTGGTTCTGGCACCTACCTTGCAAGCGCAAGGTCCCCAGTTTGATCCTGGGTAACCACATACAATGTCCTGTGTGGAGACTCACGCCCACCAGCACACAGTACCACATATCACATACCACAGTGCCGGGTGTGGTGGCTCACACTTGTAATTGCAGAACTCCGGACGCAGAGGCAGGAGGATTGCTGTGAGTATGAGGCTCCTCTGGGCTACATAGTGGCTCAGGTCCAGCCTGAACTACAAAGTGAGACCCTGTCTCAAAAAAAAGCAAATTTATTTGTAAACAGAGTATGCACTGAAAATAAGTCAAGCACTGTTTAGTTTGTAAAATTGATTTTAATGTTACATGTTATATATACATTATGAGTATACTCAACATTGAAGGTTTGTACCAGTATGTGACACATCTTGATTCTCATTTTTTTCCCCATTCCCCTGCCCTCCTTACAACCCCACCCCCTGTGTACATAAGCTTTGTTTCCCTTGTATTAACCATCAGATTTTTTCTTTCCCTTCTTTACTTTACCCACCCCTTCCCTTTGACATTTTCTTCCTATTTCACAATATCTGTCATACACTTTAGAACTCATTTACACCTTCAGTTTCACATACCAGAGAAATGATATGGTATTTACACATCTATGTCCTATTTATTTCACTAAGAGTATATCCTCAAGGTATGTCCATTTCAATATAAATGACTCAAATTTATCATTCTGTATGGCAGAGTAATTCTCTATTTAAGATTAAAAAATAATCTTTATCTAGTCTCCTGTTGATGGGTATTTGAGCTGCTTCCAAGAATTAGCTATCACAAACTGAGCTTTCATAAACATGGGTGTACATATGTTGCTATGATACGAATTTTTTAATTATTTTGTGTATCTACCTAGCAGGGATAGAGCACGGTCAAATGGGATGTCTCATCCTAGTTTTCTGAGGAATCTCCACGCAGATCTCCACAGTGGTTGCACCAGGCTACAGGCTTTCTCCCCACAGCCCTGCCAGCATTTGTTGTTGGTTGATTTCATGATAGCAGCAGCCATTCTTTGTGGAGTGGGATGAAATCTCAGTGTTGTTTTCATCTGTGTCTCAGATGACCAGCTTTGTTGAACATTTCTTCATATGTTTCTTAGCTACCTTTACTTCTTCCTCTGAAAAGTCTCTATTCATTTCAGATGTCCATTTTTGAACTGGGCCTGTAAATATAGGGGCTGATTTTTTTTGAGTTCTTTAGATACTCTAGATAGTAGCCCTTTGTCTGAGAAACAGCTGGTAAAATTTTTTTCCAGTATTGTCAGTTGTTTATTCACTCTGCTGGTGGTTTCTCTTGCTGTGCATAAAATGAGATTCCAGCTTTTGATTCCTTCTGCTAGTTCTTGTGCTGCAGAGGTTTTGTTCATAAAGTCCCTATGACAATGTTTCCAGAGTTCTACCTAAGCTGTTTTCCAGTGGGTTTCGTATTTCTGTTTTAATATTTAT
>PVIR01038742.1:0-14363 GCA_004026965.1 Petromus typicus | reverse complement strand
CTTAATTCTCATTTTTTCCCATAGCCCCACCCACCCTACCACCCCCCCCATATATATAAAATTTGTTTCCTTACTTTTTTGTTACAATCTCAACATTGTCCCCTTTCACCTTATTTTACATTGAGCATTTTCTATTTCACAATATATAACATACAATGCTAGGACTCATTTACATCTTCATTTTCTCATACCAGAGAGACACCTTCAGCTTTAAGGAGGAGAGTTTTATTTTGGCTCCTGGTTAAAGTTATGGTCAGCTGGCTCCAGGACAGGGGGCCATGTTGGAGGAAAGCTGGTGACATCAAGGGGGCCAGGACACAGTGAGAGAAGGAAGGAGCGAGGGAGAGCAACATACCTTTCCACATCATGCCCCAAGGACCCACTCTGCAGACCAGGCCTCATCTTTCAGCCCATTCAGCTATGAACATGTCCTTTGGAACAATGCGCTGGTTAAAACAGTGCTCCCATGAGCCGATCACCTTCCCCAAACCTCACAATACATAAGGTTGGGTTGTAGAGCTAAACCTAATGGACAGGTGGGGGAAGAGTTGCTTTAGCTGATGTCCATCTACTCTGGCCTCAGGAGGTGAGAAGAGAGACCCAAGACTCTGACTCACTGTTATGGCCAGAAGGCTTCTGTTGCTTGTCTAGAGGTGGTTTGTGAGAATGCTGCTGCCCAGCACTGTACAGGCAAGCCATGGCTGAGCTCTCCCTATCTTTGGACCATGCTAAAAGGCATGGCACAGGGGATAGCAATAGACCAAATGAAGTTTAAAAACAGGAAAATCTGAGTATAAGTCTACTTTTACTTCTACTTCACCAGCTCTGTGATTTGGAGCCAATTCCTTCACCTCTGCAATTCTCTTTCAGCTCCATTGTAAAACAGAGACAAGGGCAATGATAGCCTCACAGTGTAAATGGAAGGATTAATGGAGGTTATAAATGCAAGATTCCTCACCTCCTGCCTGACACCTAGAAAATGCCCAATAAACTCCAGTGGTTAGTTTTCCTTCTTTCCCTTGCTGTTTGCATGGGGGTTTTTATGTCACGGCATGACTACTGAATTGTCCTTCTCATTTGCCTGAGAGGAGACATTGTCTGTCTGTGCATCCTACCGCCGCCTTACTGGGGACATCTGCAAAGACTGGCTCTTCACACTGTGCCTAGGGGAGTCTCCATTGGGTTGACCAATTTCCTTCCCACTGCCAGAGAATAAAGCCCTGTAAATAAAGCATTCAGTCCTTAGGTGTGCTGACTGCCTGCATTATTTGTAGATGCCATTTTTTTCTTATTAGCATTACACGATGCTTAAATGAGGCATGTACCAGAAAGCGTTGGCAAATTATTAAGTGTTTTTTTTTTGTGCTTCACAGTACCTCCTATTATGAATGTGTATGGCAGAAGACAAGGGGTTTTAAAGTTCACTCCGGGACCAGACACCATGGAATTAAGGCTCTTAGGTCAAATAGATTTATATAGGAGGGTCATCTGTGGCTATGCCTCAAGAGCAAAGGTTTTCTGAAATTGAAGAAACAGGAAAACCAAGAAAATTACCAGCAGGTGGTCAGTTCTCTGTGGTTGTCACCTCCCCAGGAAGGGACAGTGTCTAACAGCTCAGCCTTCCTGGGACTTGACTCTGGTGTAGAGCAAGAACACATCTGCAAATAGATATCTGGTGCTAAGTCAGACCAGGGCCATTCCTTATCCGAGTGCAATATACTAACTAGGTCACTGCTCTTTTCCTGTACTAAAACCCTCTCAAAAGTCTGGCTGAGATCTTGTCAATGATCATAAGTCCAGGATTGGGCTACAGCACCCTTGGGCATGACAGTCATGTTTTGCCATGAGTCTTACTTACTTTTTTTGTTGCTGAAACAAAATACCTGATGTGTAAAGTTAATGGAGGAAAGATTTATTTATCTCACAGTTTGTAGATGTTTTAGTCAGTAATTAGCTGGCTACAAGGCAAGGTGGCATGGGAAGCAGGCACTGCAGAGGAGGAAAGTCTATGGCAGCAAAGCAAAAGGGGATCTTACTAGTATCTTTTTTGGACCTTTTATCTTATCGACCACTCAGGTTGGGTAGCACTCACACCTTCAGTCCGAGTGCTGTTGAGCCTTGCCTTGTACCACTAATCAATTTTAGCATCACATATTGTATCCAGTCATCTCTGAAAAAGTCCCACCTATGTCCGCATAAAGCTTTGAGGTGGACATCTAAACGCAAGCTATAACATTCCACTCCTGCTCTCCAAAGACTCATGTACAATGCAAAAGACATTTAGTGCATCTCTAATAACAGTTTCAGCTTTGCTGAAGTCCAAGTCCAAAGTCTCCTATGAGATTGAAGGCAAACTCTTAGCTGCAAGTCCTTGTACAAATGAAGAGAAGATTAAACCTTTTTAACATTTAATGTCATAAGATAGACATTTTTATTCTAAAAGTTTTAAGTAGGATAGCAAGGAATGGGAACAAAGCAAGACCAGTATCTAGTGGGGCAAACATTAAATCTCACAGTTTTCCTTTTAGCCTTCTCAGAAATCTATGGCAAGTTGTGAGCTCTAAGGATTTTGGTGCTCTACCCCTATGGTACTAGCTGTGGTTGTAGATATTATGGCTTTTCTCCGAGGCTAGATTTCCTCCTTCCTTGTAGTCTTTCTTTCTCAGACAATCTAGATTTCTGGCTTTTCTGACCTTCTGGGTTCTCTAAGTTTGGCTTCACTCACGGCCTTGTCAGGGACACACTACTTTCTTCCCATCCCCTCTTCTGGGTGGAAGCCTTTTTGACCCCATAACTCTTGTGTTCTGCATGCACCTAAAACAAGTACCATGTGGATGGTGCCAAGATCTAGAGCTGTAGCCAGGCTTCCTTCTCCCTTGGCTGTAGGGGTCAAGTGCCTATGAACTAAATTTTGAGGAGCAGCTTTTTTAGGTCATCACAGTTGGGAATGTGGTGTGTTTGAGGTCTTTTTTTTTTTTTTTTAAAGAAAAGTCTTTTACTTCTGTAATTTTGAAACTGCTTTTTTTTTGTGATGTGCTCGGGGCATTACAGTTGTTTTCTTGTACCTTTTCAGCAGCCAAGATCTTCTCTGCTCTGTCTTTGTAGTCCACAGCTTTACTGGAGTTTTCTCTTTTTTTGAGACAGGGTCTCGCTTTGTGGTTCAGGCTGGCCCTGAGCTCAGCCTCCAACTCACATCACAGCAATCCTCCTGCCTCTGCCTCCCAAGTGCTGGGATTACAGGTGTGAGCCACCACGCCCGGCACTGTGGTATGTGGTACTGATTACTGCTAGGCATGAGTCTCCACACCCAGTATTGTATGTGGTTACTGGGGGATTGAACCTGGGTCCTTGTGCTTGCGAGACAGGTGCTGGAACCACTGAGCCAAATCCCTGGTCCTAGAGTTTTCTTTTTTAGGAAAATTAAAAATGTTTTAAATCATGCTTCTGGGCTCTCTATGCTCTATTCTCAACATAATTCTGACTGAACATTCCCAGTGGTAACCATGCTGCTGCCTCAACATTAGACAGCCTTGAAAGTTTTTTTTTTTTTTTTTTTTGCCAGATTAATTAGTCTGCTGTCTTCAGTCTCAGTCCTTAGGCAGAGTCTCTGGACATGAGAAAACAATGGAGACAAACTTTCTGTCAAGGTAGAGTACACATCGTTCTGCAGCCCAACAGCCAATGCAATCATTTTTTCCCAGCAGAATCCTCCTGAGCCTGGTTTTTACTGGCAGGATTCCTATGAGCCTCTGATCTTCTGAGCTCTGACCAGAGTCTATCGTTAAGAACAGCCTATGATGTTCAAGCTCTACTTTTTCAGCTGGCATCTTCATACCTTTCCTAACTCTTTCTCTTCCCATAAACCTGCTCCAAAGGGTCCTTATCCACGTGGTCAGGCACAGTCACAGCAACAGCTTCACTTTTGGTACCAAATTTTGTTATAATTACTTTTTTGTTGCTAAGATAAAATACCCAAGGCCCAAAGTTTTTAAAAAATCAGTTAATTTAGTTCACTGTTCATAAAGATGTTAGTCTCCAATCAGCTGGCTAAGTGTTCTGTGACAAACAGGCATCATGGGAAAAAAGTCTGGCAGGCAAAAAATAACAAAATAAGGAAACCCTAACAGTGCCTTTTTTTTATCTTATCCAGACTACGTTGGGCAAGTAATACTCATACCCTTAATCTTAATGCTGCTAAGCCTAGCATTCTATCATAAATAAATTCTAGCATCACACACTCTAAATCCAGCCACCTCTAATATATGTGCTGCCAAAGTGAGCATGGTATTCAGCCACCTTAAAAAAGCTCCATCTGTAACCACTTTAGGCTTTTAAAAAACCGCTAGACACAGGCAGTACTACATGTCAGGAAACTTAGAGCAGGAAGCGCCTGCCATAAGACATACTACCCTGATGGGTCTGAGAGTTGACAGGGCACATCCATGTGGTCCTGTCTGGCCATTGACAGAGCACGACAGATTTCTGTCTGGAGAGTCCAGGTATTCAGAGGATTGAGGATGGAAAGACTGGCTATATCTACCAAAGAACTGGGTCAGCCCTTCAGGCAGTTCTGTGAAGTCCATCTTTTGTTGCTGAGGGAGTCCAGAATCATGAGGAATCATATCCAATAGCTGTCTCATGTTCATAGAGGACATTCAGTTTCTAGTGACATCAGGATTAATACATAAACATGGTCCTGGGGCTTTCTCTAGTTGGGTGTTAAAATGAAAGAAGTCACTGATTGTTTTGGAAGTGAGCAACATAGGCATTGGCATGAGTTGAACATTTTGGACTGCAGGACTAGACCCAGTTGTGCCTTATGTTTGTCTTCTAACATCGGGAGATTGTAAAGGCCTATCTGAGGAGTGGAGCCAGTAGCACAGCATGTAGACTGAGAAGCATTAGCTAGTTCAGATACTATGTTCAGCCACCTGCTCACTGAAGCCCTCAGGAGCTGTGAGACATGGGGAAGGAAGAGAAGATGAGGGGGAGGAGGTGAATGTGAATGAGATCCAGGCAGCAGTGAGACAGCCTGTCTTTGGGACTCTGGGTAGGCAGTGAGGAGATGGATTAGGGGCTCTGATAGGGTCATCGTCAACTTGACACTACCTGGGGATTGGTGGAACATAACTCAGGTGTACTGGCTGGATCACATGGGCCTGGTCTTGAGATCTGTATCCGATTCCTCATCATTCCCTCTCTGCCATTGTTTGCTGAGCTGTTTTGCAGCTTTTGTGTATGAAGACACTTGTTCTGCTACATCTTTCCATGATGGAATCAGCTGATGTGGACCAAATCCTCTGAGATCATGAGTGAAATTAGACGTCTTCTTTAAGCTGTGGGTGTAGGATATTGGGCCCAGCAGTGGGAAAGCTGATGAATATCTAAGGTTAGCTGCTCCTCACGTGGGGTGGGAGTGCCATTCACACAAATTGTGTCTCTGGCTGAGAAGTGGTTGAAGCTGTCATTTCCAAATGTCAGGAGTACTGATTCAGAAACCATATTTGGTGAAGCAGAGAAGCCTGGGTAGAGATCAGAGAAAGGAGAAAACCTCTCATCCTGGCTGTGGATTCTAAGCTGGGCATCTCCTGAGAAGAGGAAAAGGAGTGTCCTTTTAGCTGGCGAACAGCTCCGTACTTTCACTCCCACTCCGTCTCTGCTTTCAGCTGAGGGAGTTGCTCTGTGTTTTGCAAAAAGAAATTCTTCAGTTCTGGTCACAGACATGGATTGAAAACAGTAGCTGCTCCATAAGGCCAGCTGAATGGAAATTGAATGCATGCATGTGTGCATGAATGAATCCAGGGCACTTGGGGACTTGTCATTAATGAAACCATTCATTCCACACACAGACTCATGCTGTGGATGACAGGGAAGCCCAGACTCCCGTGCTGTGGGAGGCTGGGATATAATTCTCTGACGTGGGCTCTGGTTCTTGAGCAGGTGCCTCTCAAGTTGGCAAAATAATTGAGACTCTCTGAAATCTAAAGGGCATGCATGCATGTGCTTTACTCTTTTACCTTGCTACCTTTTGGGGAGATGGCTATTTCTTTTTTGTATTGGGTGAATTTCATGCTGAAATTGCTGTCCACAGGCAGCTGGAGCCATTGGTGAAACAAAGCGTGCACAAATGAGGACAGAGCTGCTTCCTGGGGAGGGAGGAGACAGAAATGTCTGTCTGGAGCAAAGTAGCCTGGCATCTAGGGGCTCTAGAGTGGGAGCAGCCACAGCCAATGTCTCTTCTTGGACTACTGTAGTGATATGCCAAGAGGACCCGAGGGTGAGGCTGCTGAAGCCTGGTGCTATGACCTGCCCTGGCCTTCCTAAACATGGCCAGAATTGCAAGGAGACCCACTGACGGCGGAAGTATTCTCTGTGTATCCTGGTCTCTGGCTGCTGTGGGTGTTAATGAATCTCTGATCCACAATCACTTGTATAAACCAGATTCTTCTTACCACTCCCCACCTCATTCCCCTGAGACACTAGCGTGGGCAAAGGCAGTCCTGGATCTTCCTCCATAACTGGCACCTCTGATAGCTTCCAAGCCAAGTGTCTCCATGTGCCTTTGTGAAGGACTTCCCTGCCTGCCTTTCTTGTAGTGGTCCTTGAGTATACAACAAGGGAAAGAATACTTTTTCCCAGTACAGTGCCTGTTTTCTAATGGGAGAGAGCGTGGACAGGGTTAGCACACTAAAACAAAATAATCCAGATCATAGGGAACACCATGAAAAACTAATCAGGGCCACATGAGTAAGAATATTGGCAGTGGCAGTGCTGGTAGGAGTCAAGATAGACCTTTCAGAGATGGAGATATTTGAGCTAAGACCTCATCACTGGGGGAATGCTGGAAAACTGTGTCCTGAGCAGAACAGCACGTGCAAAGGTCTCGTGGCAGATTGAGCCGGGAAGTTTTGTGGCCCAGAAAGCTCAATATGGCTGAACCATAGAAATGGAAGAGTGATTGATGAAACTATCATATACTAGGAATCCAATTGCCCCTGTCCAGTAAGTCACGACAGCAGTAATACATGTATCTCCAAAGTAAAAATCTACAGGAGAGTTTTGATCAGAGGTATGGTTTGCTATGCTTTTATGAAAGATTACCTTGACTGCTTCATGGAGTATACACTGGAAAGGATGCCTACTGTCTGTTACAGTGGTCCTAGAGAAGGAAAATAAACAGAGCCCAGGATGAGAGCAGTACTCCTAGAAAAGAAAACAGATCCTTGCTTCCTTTCCTGTTTTCTTTCCATTCTTTTCCTTCCAGTAACCCCAACCCTTGCACCTCTTCCCTGCACATTCATTGAGAATCAAGCCCTGAGTAGTTTGCTGAGGCCCAGACTTCAGCCATAGCCAGTCTCTGCCATAGGGAACTTCACCCCAAACAGGAACATGAGTGTCAGCATCACATTCTACACCAGTCAGTCGATCCCACTAGTTGCATAACATCTTGTTGCAGGGAGACACTGTTGAAAATCACAATGGTGAAGCCACACTAATAGCCTCCTCAATCAGTAATCAAGGTCCTCGGCTCAATTTGGGTAGCGGCTTTATGTGGTAGTTTAATTCATTGTACACCAATTTCAGTTGTGCATTAATTACAGGCGGCTGAATAGTAATTAACTAATCACCATGTCACTCCTTCGCCGTTAGGAACAACCTCATTAATTCCAGTCTGCAAGGCGGCTGGTGTCTTTTGCCACCCCCTCCCCACTCTCTCTCTCTCTTTCTCTTTCTTTTCGGCTGCTCCTGACTTATAATCAAATAGAAAGTCATGCATTTTTTAATAAGTTCTGAGCTGTTTTTGCCACTGAAAAATTCATGGCATGACACAATCCCTTTAAATAATGTTTATTCATTGTACATTTCTTTTCTACATGGTTGGTGCTATCTCACCTTACCAACAAGCTATTGGCACTGTTGTGGAGATGTTGGGAGTTGGTTGGGAGCCATCTTGGGTAATGAAGGAGCCATCTTGCCAGGAGATGTTATGACTTCGTGGCAGTCCCTTGAGTGCAAGGAGCAGTATTTTCCTCCCTTGGTGTTTCAGGGAGAGTAGATATACCATATGTTGTCTTTTTGTACCTCACACTTTTGCATGTGCTGTGCCCCGCTCTAGTAGAGTTGTCTTCCATTTCTACTTGACTAGGAACTGGGCATCTAGGTGCAGAAGTTAACAGCCACTGCTTCCAAGAAATCTTCCTCCGCTCATGTTTCAAACTCTTGTGCTTTGCCCGAGTTGTATACATGAGTGTCTAGTTATGCTTTGTCATGGGTGCCTCAGTGTCCTGAACTGATTCCAAACTTTTACCTTTTGTAGTTAGTTAGACTGAGAAGATACAAAAGTTGAACAATTCCAGAGCCAGTGAGTGAGGTACATGAAGACACACTATGATCTGAGGAACCTATATTTCCATTGGATAATACCTGGCAGCAGCACTCATCGTACTTTTTGTTGTATTTTAAGGCATTCAGGAAAGATGACTTCCAGAACTGCTTCACAAAGTAGCAAGAACAAAGAGATAAATGTGTTTGAAGTGAAGGGAAGTAATCAGAGGGGGATTAATGGTATTGGCTCTTTTACCGTAATAAATTTTCATGATTTAAACATTCACTGAATATTTTGATCACACCTCATATGTTGTTATTATAACACTTTTTACATTCTTACCTACAGTGAGCATTCCATTCAGGACTCATTCCCACTAATAGGTCTGGCTAGTCTAGAACAGAGCCAGTATCTTGTTTCTCCACCAAACATTCCTCACTCATTCCCACAGTGCCTTGTGGTAAAATGCCTCACTCCTTCCCACAATGCCTTGCATTCCTACCAGCAGGGAACAAAACAAACATGACCTCTCCAGCCAGACATTCCTCCTAATGATAGTGCTCCACATACCCTTCTGTCCCCTGTTGTCATCACCCCATCATCGATAGACCCACCAATGAGAAGATAGCATAGTATGTTTCTACTTCCTGATACCTTATCCCCACCTCCTGGGCTATATAGGATGCCTACACCTTTTGCTCTGGGCTACTCACCATTTTGAGAGTATCCTGGCTGGTTACTCCCTCCCTAGTAAAGCCTGTTATAGACACTTAATCCTTGGCATACTTTCTTTTAATTTTTTCTCTCATTCACCACCCCTAGTACTGGAAGAAGGAAGCTTCTCAGTGGTTTACAGTTATTGTAACATGAGAGCCGTTGCTTTAATTGATCTTCACAAACCTATGACAAAGGAGTCCAGCAGGATTCCTGTATCAGACATGAGAACTCATAGAGGAGAGGTTTGTCTAAAGTTCTATTCAGAACATAAGAGCCCAGGTCTTCTGTATGTCAGATAACAGGGAGAGTGTTGCTCAGGTCCTTGCGTGCCACTGCTCTTGAGACATGAGACCTCCTGCTTGTGGTCAGGATACTTATTCTTCTTTCCATCCAGTCTGTCAGCTCCAGAACACTCCCAAAGTCTGAACGTGTCTCACCCTTCACCCTAGCACTGGCATGGCTGCAGCTCTTGCCAAGATTTTTCTTCATTTGTGTCATGCCTCCATTTAGTCTCACCTTGAATGCCGCCTTCACTGAGAGGATCTCCCTGCACAGTGACATCTGCAGGGCTCCCCATGACATCACTCAGGTTTATTCTATGGGCCTACTGTAGTTAGGGTCCTAAATGTCTTCCAAAGCCTTGTGTGTGAAAGGATCGGTCTACAGCCCATGGTGGCATTGGGAGGTTGGTAAAACCTTGTGGAGGTGGGGCTTAGCGAATGGAAGTTGGGTCAGTGAAGGAGACTGTATTATCACCTTTCCACCACTGGGAAGAAGATACCTGACATCTGCGACTTAGAGGTGGCGTGGCTTATTTTGGGTGACCGTGTCAGTCCATAACCAGTTGGTTCCCACAAAGAAATGGCATAGCAGAAGGGCCTGGCAAAGGAGAGCTATTCCCCAAAGCAAGCAGAAAGCAGAGAGAGAAGAGGAGGCAAAGACATGCACACATCAGAAGGCACAAACTGCTTTGGGGCAAAAGTGGTATCTTGTGTATTTCCCCAATGCCTAAGGCAGACAGTTCCTGGTCGATAGTATGCGCTTATGGTGTAGAGATACCCAATTGCCCTTTAAAAAAGTTGTGAGCCTCATGCAACAGCTGGGCCTCATTTGATTAATTTACTGCATTGAGGAGGATATAGAAAAATCACACTTCTCATCATGTCCCTCTGCCTTCAAGTCAGATCTAAAATTGGTTTTAGAGAAATTTGGCCCAGGAAGGCACTAAACATATTTTTTTGGATCCTTGAAGGCAGCCTGATCCAATAGAAATATGATTTGGGCCACATATATGGTTTCAAATTTTCTACTAGTTGTTTTAAAGAAAGAAAACAAAGTAGGTGAAATAAAACTCAATTTAACCTCATATATTAAAAAAACTTCATTTCAGAATATCATTAATTAAAAATTATTACTGAGATATTTTACATCTTTCAGCAGGAAGTCTGAAAATCAGGGTGCAAATCTTACATTTATAATACATCTCAACATAAATTTCTCCTTGTCAGGTGGTATTTAACTGTCCCAATGCCAGGGAGTTATCTTTCCTGTCTAGAGGGGTGTGGGGTCCTTGCCTAGTTGAGGAGCGTGACTTGATTTCCCCAAAGATCCCAGACCCTGTTGTTTCAGGAGTAAGTTGAATTCCCACCAGGTATGGTAGGACACACCTGTAGTCCTACCTGTGCGGGAGCCCAAGGCAGAAGGACTTTAAGAACAAGCCCAACCAGGGCAACACTACCACAGATCTGCACTGAGGGCTGCATGGGGAGGGATATCTGTGCACCATCCTTGTCTCCTCAGGCTATGTCTTCGTGAGAGCTACGCTCAGCAAGACAAAAATGCTGTGATGACACACCTTCAGTTTAGCAGTGTGCCTGGGGAGTGTTGGGGGTGACAGTTACAGGCTGTGTATGGTGACACCGCCAGGCAAGGACGTGTATATCAGCAGCACTTAATTTGTGAGAAATGTACCTACTGTAGTGCATGTCGTAGTGCCCAGCATGCTCCTGGGAGAATGATTATATGAGGGTAACATCTCGTTGGAGATCAGGTGAGCCATTAGACAACTGTATTGCATACCAAAAAGCAAAAAGAAAGAAAGAAAAATCCCTTAAAAGAAATACGTATAATACTGGGCGAAGGACAGAAACAATGAAGTATTCTGCTGACATTTTTTGTAATAAGAGGTCTTAGCCAGTATATAAGCAGTGTTTATTGCTGATCTTACTCTAGCCAGAGAAGTCTCCTGATTATTCCCACACTATATTTTGGAAAGTCACACGGGCCCTGATGTCTGAGGCAAAAGGAAAAGTTTCCTTAACTGTATCTCACATCGCTGACTTTTCTCACTTCCTGTTAGTCTAGGGTAGGAGATGATGGGTGAATGTGAGCTGCCACTGTAGGGCTTTTTGGAAGGGTCTAGAATGGGTTCTATGGCCAGCCTGCCACTGGAACTGTTTTTGCTGGTTTAAGTATTTACACAGTAAGCTTCACTGAATCTGGCTCTGAGAGGTGTTCAAGCTCGTAAGTTTGGGAAATACCACATGTGACAGAATGCTCTGGGGAGTCATGAAATTGTGCAGTAAAGGCCCTGTGGTCCACTCTTGCTCAGTTTGTTTCAGTCCACTCTTTCCCTTGTTTTTTTAAAAACTATAGGATCTTATCACCTGCTCCTGCCCATCCTAAGAATGTAGGAGACAATGTGTAGAACTTGGAGCTATAAGACACAGACTTCAGGAATATCCTCCTCACCTCTGCACCAGGCAGGCCTCATTTTGTGAGCCACTGGGCACCAGCTGTGGGAGGAGCATCCACCCCTCTGCTGCTCTGCCCTCGGGCTCGTGACATGAGCCACCTGGAGAAAGATCTGTAGCAGCCCTCAGGCAGCTCACCTCACCATGTTTTCCCTCACTCCACTCTGAGGTGCAGAAACATTGGAGCCAGAGCTTGCAGTTTGTGTTAGTGTTCTTGCTGTTACTATAACAAACACCTGAGATAATATAAAGGGAAAAGTTTTACCTAAGCTCACAATTTTTGAAGCTGCAGTTCATGATGGATGGGCCGTATTGCCTTTGGGACTGTGGTAGGGAAGCTCACCCTGGTGGGAGCACATGGAGGGATGAAAGTGCTCACCTTGTGGTCCATGAGAAAAAGAGAGCAATAATGCTGGGTGTGGTGGCTCACATCTGTAATCCTAGCACTCAGGAGGCAGAGGTAGGAGGATTGCTGTGTGTTCAAGGCTGGCGTGGGCTACGTAGTGAGCTCAGAGCCAACCTGAACTACAAAGTGAGAACCTGTCCCCCAGAGAGAGAGAGAGAGAGAGAGTGAGGAGGAACATGGGATCCTTCAGTCCCTTTCAAGGGCACTGGCTCCCAATGATCTACAGACTCCTTCCAGGCTTTGCCCCTTCTAGAGGTTCTTCCCCAGAGAGACCCAGACTGTAACACCTGAACCTTTGATGGCACTGACCCACTTATACCAGTAGAGGTATACTTGCTGTATGCCAAGGGTACAGCGTACCCTCACAACAGACCTCTGTGCCAGGGAGGAAGTTTGAGTGGGGCAAGGAAGTGACCTCACATTCTAGGGAAGAACCAGTTCTACTTCAGAGAGTACAGTAGAAGCCCCATGGCCTTGGCTTCCGGTGCCAAGACTCAGTAACTCCTGTGTGTGGGGTTGCTTTCTGCTGACTCCTTTGTATATTCCGTATCTGCTGATGTCAGCCTGTGGGCACCCATGTGTTCTCTGGGCCTTGCTTTGCTCTTATCTCTCCTCCGTGTACCACCATCTTTTTGCCTCATTTACTATCTCATTCTCTCCTGGTAACAGGAGAGATATTCTCCTAGAATAATAGTCTAGAATAATATTCTCTAGAATATTCCTCCATTTTCAGCCCACATGTTTCATGTGAGTCTGGCTTCACTATCTGAATCCACAGTGGGCATATAATTCATGTGTGAATACCATGATTAGCTCAGAAATGGACCTATGACTCACAATGGGCCAATAAGAGAGTTTGTCTCCTCCTGTGGTTCTCTAGCAGGAGACCCATAGGTGAGGATCTCAGGGCAAGGAGGTGGCTCTGCAACTGATTTGAAGAAGCAGTGTAGGAAGAGGAGACATGAGATAATGATGAGAAAAGAGCTAATAAGCAGATGATTGCAGTAGGCGACTGAGGCTCAGACTGGCTGGGCACCTTTGGGATATACTGCAGAACACAGCTCATAAGAATTTGCTGGTTAGGAAGCTGGGTATTTATCCACCAGCTGCTATATGTTATTGCTCTTAACTGGCTGAGCTCAGTTTCTGGTGATGTTAAATCTGGCAGTCTTCTGCGCTATTCTGCTTAGAGCTCTGGCTTCCTGTGCTTCTGTGACCAGAGACTGTCCTTTGGAGGTTGTGCTGGTGCTGGCATTGCCTCAATCATAAATACAGTGTAAGGAATGTGTGCAGGGCACCAGCTGTGGGAGGGGCATCCACCCGTCTGCTGCTCTGCCCTCACCTGCCACTGGCACCTACCACACCTATGCCACTTTGCTTGTCCTTATTTCTGACAGTGCTGTTACCTTATCCCCTTTCTGTATTTTCAGGGTGTACTATTTTCTCCTTCCTTCTCTACTAATTTATCTATTTTGCATGAAAACACCCACAGAAGCTGGAGGGTTTGAATCACAGATGTGTATCTCCCATAGCAGGTTTGAAGGGTGGAGTTGGGGCTTCTCCCTGAACCCCACATCCTCCTGGTGGGTGGTGCTGTTCATCACATCTGGAAGGTGACAATTGGTAAACTTCCTTCTTGCTCCTTTGAGGCAAGGCCACGTAGAGCTGAGTAAGTATAATTGGAGATAATGTAGCTGTTTACACAGTAAGTGATACTTTTGCTTTATTTTGTGCTGCGTTTTGCCCTAACTTTAGAAAACATGGCACTAAAAACATAAACATTACAATCTCCCTCACATCTTGGGGTTTTGCTAAAGATTAAAAATGTTACTTCTCTAATCTACTTCTGAAATTGCTTTGGAAATGCCATCATCAAGTCCAAAATGCACCAGGCAGTAGTTAGAAAAGCAAATAATACTCACTCCTCATTTGCCTAAAACCGTCACTAGATCATGCAATCTGTGAATAGCACCCAGTCTGTCCCCCGAGTCCTGTGTGCATTTTGGAAATTAATTATGACTCTCTTCTAAGCGTCATAAAAGTGATGTACTTGGCCATCAGTTTGCTCCATTTCTGCAGGCTGTAGCTATTAAGGCTGTGAGAGATTGTGCAAGCAGTGGCTGGTTTGTAGTGTGTGTGTGTGTGTGTGTGTGTGTGTGTG
>PVIR01038741.1:0-14361 GCA_004026965.1 Petromus typicus | reverse complement strand
ATTTCAGTCTGGTCCTGACCGAGGATTGAACCACTGAGCGAAATCCTCAGCCCAGGACTTGTCTTTTGTTTTGAAGACTATAATTTGGGCTATGTCTCATCTCCAAAACTCAAATGAAATTACTAAGCCATCTCAGAACCTCTCAGGTTTAATAGTTTAATGACAAGATGGCAGAAGGACAGGAGGAAAGATTTGGTAATAACCAAAGAGCACTTTACATTCTTGAATGTATGTTAAAATCACAACTCAAAAGTCAAGATCTTGGGCACCACTGCCTCCTGTTCAATGTCAGCCAGTACTGAAGTGATAATTGTTCCTCTTAATGCCCGTCCACCCCTTCCATCCAGAAGCTCCCCTCGCTGCGTCTGCTTTGTGTGAACTGCTGGGTGTTTCTGTGGCCATGTGAACAGCTCGTTTCTTTCCTCTCTTAAGTGTCCACTGTCAGACCCTCAATTCTAGTCCCAGGCATTTTCTGCCTCTCACTGGGCCTGTCTGCAGACCTGACCTTTTTCTCTTAAATGCTTATTTAGGTTTTTTATTTTAGGTGTCCCTTAGTCTCAAGCATTTTGATTTACAAAATAAAAAAAATTAAGAAGAAAAAATTTGAGAAATTATGATAATGTTAAGAAAAAGAACTGTGAATTCTTTTTTGTTGTTGTTGTTGATAACTCAAGAATCACAATGTAACTGCAATTTTTTTTAGATGTATTAAAAAAAAAAAAAAACCCTGCACAGAATACTATGGATAGCAACACATTCTCAAACTTCCATATACGATGTGATATTTTTAAAACTTCAGACTTCCTTCCTTCCACATCCCCAGCTCCACTCTACCTAACAAGGTTCTCCACAGAGCATCTCCCTCGCAATACGACTTCTTACATCACATAATTCTAAACATCACACTTCTGTTAGTCTCACCATATTCTATTCCCATCTCTTTAGTGATTGTTGCTGTTTCTTCCAGGCACTTACATGAACGAATACATGCTAAGTAATAAGCAGAGGCTTTCACTTTTAAACTCACACTCTTCCTTCCTATACAGTGAAACATAACCAAGAGAACAAAATCAGCATCTTCAGACCTTTCCTGGAGCAATAAGGGTACAGAATAGTGTGTGTGTGTGTGTGTGTGTGTGTGTGTGTGTGTGTGTGTGTGTGTGTGTGTGTGAGAGAGAGAAGCTACTCAGAGATGTAAGAGTTGATCTTTAATATTCCTACTGTGAGATGTTAGACATTTGTGTTTCTATATTTACTTCATATAAAAAACATCATTTCATGTAAACAAAATTTGAAATTCTACCAAATAAAATGGATGATCTTGAGTTAACAAGTAAAAGAATGATCTTATAATAGACAGAGTCCTATGTAAGACCAGTACTTAACTATCATGAGAGATCCTCTAAACATTTCCATCTATTTCTTAGTTTCCTTTTTAGTTAGGTTCACATGATGCCTGGGAATTAATTTCAAACCACTGTAGACACACTCAGAACAGGTTTGTATTTTTCAGTAAGTGTTTTCAGGGTTGTTTAAATTTTAAATTATCTCTACACATACTGAAATGATCAGATTGGTTCAGGAAGGTTTCCTTTTCTTGCCCCTATGAGTGTCTCCAACAAGTGTAACTGCTAGTAAACATCATCCTGATGCTGTTGTGTCTTCTACAGCTTGATGGTCTTTGTAATGCAATTCACCATTGTAAAGATTTGGTAAGTAAGAAATTAACTTGATGAACAACAACAAGCAAGACAGTTCTCAAGGCGACGCTCACCCAAGTGGAGTTTTCACTTGACAGCTTCATCCACCAAGTGTCCGGCTGACTCCACTGAGCTGGGGAATGTCAGGCAACACTACCATCACACCTGTCCCACCACCCCCTTTACTGAAAATAGCATGCTCTCTTTTTTCCTGAAATACTATCATGACTGTTATCCCTGAAATGGTGAAAGACCAGTGGGGTTGCAGAAGCTCTGGGTTGTTATGATTATTTTACATTGGATGGTGGAGACCCAGAAGATACAAAGAGAAACTTCCTCTGAGCTTCACTAAAAGCAGAAATTCTGGGGCCTGAGATCGCTATGGATTCTCTCTCTGAGGTAGGGTGGTTCCAGGGTAAAGAGAGTAAACCCACCAACAGTTTCTTCTCTAAGCATATTTAGGGCCTAGGTCAGGTCTGAAACATCAACCATATCTATACACGCAAACAACAACTTGCTTAGATCTTGATTGTTCCCCTAAAACTGATTTTTTTTTTCTGCTAAGGAAGCATCCGATGCTTTCTCTGCTCTCCACCAAACTACTAGATTAGGTCTTTAGATTTCAAATTCTAACACCTCCAAGTTCATTACCGAGCAGTCTCAGCCTCAAGCAGTTCATAGGCTGATGAACTTGTTCTCTGCTCTCCTGTCCTTTGGTTAAACCTGAGCGGACAGAAGAAAAGCTCTTCCTTCCTATGTCTAGTATTTTGTTACTTCTTTCATATCATATGAAATTTTTTACTGAAATGTGTGGTACTTCTAAAAATGTTTTCCTGTGTCCTCAACCTAGCTGTAAACAGCTGGGATGAAATACTTCACCTCTCCCAGGCTCAGGACTTTAATTCTCTCTCGAGGACCTCCTACCTCTCCAAGTTTTCATAAGAATTAGACATAAATTAAATGAAACACTAAACAGTATACTATGCTTAGACGTGCGATTCAGTCCATAATGACCTTCTCATTTGCTATTTTATTTGACAGTGGAATTTATAACAGTATTTTCTAAGACTTGAATTCCAATTTTTCTTCTATCATTCATTACTGTTCTATGGCTAGATGATGAGTAAACATCATATTTCAAAATATATATTTATAAGGTAAAAATTTTATATGGCAGAAATAGAGGTGTATTTCCTGATAGTCATTTAAACATGAAATGTTAAAGTATTATAATAAGTATTCATGAGTAAAATTGTGACTCACATAAAAACATTAGCATAAAGTAGACATTTGTGTTTTATATCTCAATCTGAAATTATGGGTACTTCATATTCATATATTTTTAAAATGTTTAATATTCTAAATATCACACACTCAAATATTATTGGTAAAACAATCTTATGCTAATCACTTAATGCTATCTCTTCTGACACAGAGGAACAACAGTGCAGTGGATTTTATAAAGGAAATACTACACGTTAACTGCTTCTACTTCGGATTTAGGACTTTTATGACTCCGGGGCATTTTTTAATTTTCACCATAAATACTATGCCCATCATACCAACTATAAGGGATTTAAAAAATAATCATAGAGATACTTATAGTTATATTTTTCTCAGAGATCATGGAGTTTTTGGAGCTTCAGTGTCATGAGTAGACTGTCTAGGTTAGAAAATTAAGAGATGAATTCAATTAATGTGGAACATAAGAAAGAGATAAAATTAGCAAAAGCAAGAATACAAAACTTTGTCATTTGTCTTTAGAACATATATTCTTCACTCAATCTCTGTGAATAATCCTAATTATTGTTCTCAAGTTCTCAGCAGCTTAATGGACCTGATTAAATAATGATTCTTGTTAATCTATAGAGAAAAGAAAGTAGATTTCATTTTGTAATATTTCTCTTTCTTGCAGAACTTGATTGTCTTGTAGCCTAAAATATCTACTATATCTCAAAATTTACTGGTCAACACTACAAACATTTATTGGCCAATTACTCTTAAAGGTAATTTTTGTAAGTATCACTATTTGTGGTATTTTCACTGTGAGTACATAGTTTATGAATAAATTGTAAATAGGCCAAAGGCTTCGTTTGTATTTGTATTAAAAATTGCTATTATTCTACTTGCTTTCTTTAAAAAAATATTCTTATTAGTGCATGTTTGTAGTACATATTAATTACATTCATCATGGGGAGTTGGTACATGTACAAAATTAATTCTTTTACATCTCCCCCTCCTTTTTTCTTCCCATTTAAAAACACATTATTTCGACTTTCTTTTCATTACTATTTTCTCTTTGAAGTTATTCCCTCAAATTGACTTTGTCCTTCAGCAAGCACTAGAAGCCAGGTGCATGGTGTGTCACCCACAGATCCCAGAATGGATGACTTTGCTTGGACTTTGTGGTGCTGAGGATCAAACCCAGATCACAAGAGCTGCAGGCCCACAGTTGCTCATTAGCTACATCCCCAGCAGATAGCGATTAAAGACTGTAAATATAGCTGGAAACAAAAAGCAGTGTGGACCTTTGCACATTTCTTTTTAATGCAAAATTAACCAAGTGCCTTGCAGGAATGAGCTGGTTATTGTGATATAAAATTTCAAAAACATTTAAAAAAATAAAAATAAAATTTCACTGTTGTAGTATTTCCCTACCAATTATAAAGCATGAGATGTGCTTTTAGTTGTAACTTACTTGATAGAACCATCAAAATAAATTAAATTTGACAGAGGCCAGCAATTTAGCTCAGTGGTTCCAGTGCCTGTCTTGCAAGCGCAAGAGCCCAGGGTTCAATTCCCGGTAATCACATACAACACTGGATGTGGAGACTCACGCTCAGCAGCAATCTCATACCACAGTGCTGAAAGAGCTGGCTCATGCCTATAATGCCAGCAATTGGGAGGCAGAGGCAGGAGGATTGCTGTGAGTTAGAGGCTGGCCTGGGCTACATAGTGAGCTCAGGGCCCGCCTGAACTACAAAGTGAGACTGTCTCAAATTGACAATGAAGATATAAATACTCCTTCTTTCTTTTAATCTCCTAATGGCAATTGATTTAATGAGTCTCATTTTGCACACTGGTCCTCTTCATCCCTTAAGTTCTTGTGTATATGGACTTCAAAGGTTACAAATGGTCCTACAGGCACCTGGTATTCAAAAGAGAAAACGACTTTTAGACCAGTCCAAGGATTGTTCAACCAGGTTTTTCAATATGATTCCACACAATCAAAGTGGTTCTTCTGATGTGTGAGATGGAATGGTGTTATGAGAAAATGCACGGGAGACAACAGGGAAAAGAAGTCGGTAATCAGAGCCCAACAGGGTCCTGGCCACGTCCTGGCCTGGTGGTTTTTAAAGGACCCTGAGTTCTCCACAGCTGCCTGGCATTTGAACTCATGGAGGCTGTTCTGGGTGAAGCATAGTTTGCAGTTTTGGAGATTTTTTATCAGCAAGCTCTGACTTGCTGCCAGCTACTCCAGTTACACCTGCCAAGGATTCAGATCTGTAAAACATATGAGTAGGTGTCTTCTTGATCAGTTCTTGTGTGAAGCTCATGATCCTGAACAGTTAGTCACATTAGCATGTGTTTCCACAAAATAAACCTTAGTTTTATTTGAATTGCTTATGAAAAGATCTTTCCCTGTACCCTGAATATCTTAAAGTGCTTCTCAGTCATTCAAGTCAAGAGGATGTTCTAGAAATTAGTGTGTCTGTGGATCTCTGGTGTCAACTGAACTAATTTGGAGGCAACTGTGTCTTTGACATTTACGAATATGTCTTGCAGCCAGACATTGTATTCTCATTCTCCATAACTGACCAGAGCTTTTTAATTATTTAGGGTCTGAGGAATAAATTCTGTTGTACCCTCCATAGCATCTTTTCCTTCCTTGTCCTTGATGATGATTTTCTGGCTGCAGAAGGCAACCCCTCCAACACGCATGGTTCCTTTCTGAAACTCTCTCTGGGAAGTTACTGGTCTTCTGCCACCCCGCTTTCAGTGCAAGTGCTGCCACCTGTCACATGAGAAGCAGCAACTGTGTGGCGGGGAGCCGGGTCAAAAATATGACACAGACACAAACTTTTTTTCGGCAGCTTGAGCCTTTCAAATAGAGTAAGTCTATCATGAAATGGTGCTGGCATCTAATATGGACTCAATCTCACACTATATATCTCTATTAAAACTTCATTATTTCCCTGTTTTATACTAGACAGTTTCTTCTGAATCTGGATAGTCTCAGAGTTTTATTGATTACTAAGCAGCCTCTGAAATTTCTTTTCTTTTTTGTTATAATATCATTATTTTTCCCCCTTTACCCTATTTCACTTTGCTTATAGTATTTTTTTTGTGTGTATTTTTTTTAATCTTTATTGGTACATTAAATATACACATCATGATTGCACTCCATAATGGGGATTTGTACCAGTATAAGACACAACTTACTTTTCTGACATAACTGGTTTTATTGTCCCAGTACTAAGGTCTCTTTTGGAGAACAGATTAGACATCTCTGAGGTTTTTTTTTTTTTTTTTTTTTTTTTGTTCATAGAGTGTAATTTCAATTGGGAGTCCCCAGAGCTGAGGAAATCTCCGAAGGTGATCTTGAAAAGAACATAGTAAATTTCTGATTATGTTGTTAACTCTTAAATAAAGGTGTCACAAGGCTCTGCAGATATGGGGAACATGAATTTTTAAAGTCTACAAAGTGCCAGGCCCTTGGTTCTGCCCCCCTCAGTCCCTCTCTCACAATCTCGTTTCTCTTTTAACTAGCTCTTTCGGACAACTCTTTCTGACAGTGCCACTGTTCATGACATACTTTTTTATGTTGTCTCACTGAAAAGTTATTTTTATAAATTATGGTAGGAAAATTTATCCTTAACTTATTTATCCTTAAATTTATCCTTAACTAAATTTAATAATACAAGACATTTTTGTTA
Organism: Petromus typicus; assembly: GCA_004026965.1. Classification (NCBI taxonomy): domain Eukaryota; kingdom Metazoa; phylum Chordata; class Mammalia; order Rodentia; family Petromuridae; genus Petromus; species Petromus typicus. The sequence continues at coordinate 7,724 of PVIR01038741.1, read as the reverse complement.
GCTTTATGGGTACTAGCATATAGCAGATCTCTACAGGGAAATTTTGTTTTGTTTGTTCTAAAAGTATTGTTATATTATAAGGAAAAAAAAAAAAAAACTGGAACGTGGGAGTGCTGGCTCACAGCTATAATCCTAGCACTTGGGAAGCAGAGGCAAGAGGATTGCTGTGAGTTCGAGGCCAACCTGAGCTACATGGTGAGCTCAGTTCAGGCCAACCTGAACTACAAAGCAAGACCCTGTCTCAAAACAAAGAAAGAAACAAATAAACAAACAAAAAACCACTAGAGTTCATATGTAAAGGAATTAAAGCATTATATGTGTGTTAAACACATGTATATCAGCATAACTGACTGTGGAACTTTATATATATATATATATATATATATATATATATATATATATGATTTGCATTTTTCACTCTTCTCAGATTTCACAAATATAAAACAAAACTCTTCTATTCTAATATCTGAGAGGATACTAAATCAATTCCACGTGCTTAAAAAAGGGGGGCTGATATTTACAGTAAAAGTGACATGAACAGATTATTCATTTGTATGACCACTAATTCCATCAGGCAACTGATCATAAATTAAGTGCCTGACATTCAGTAATAGATGATTATATCAGACATAATGAAGTTATAATGGAAGGTGTTAGCACACGGCTTGACTATTAAGTGGCCATCTATTGTCCCTGCACCAGGTGTGATCATGATAGGCTGTACAAATCATCCCAAAGAAATGTCAAAATAGGCTCCTTCACTGATAAAGCACTGTACGTGTTTATTAATACAGCAGCTTGTCTTAGACTGGCCCATCTGCTCACTTAAAACAAATCTTTTTCCTATAAATATTTCATTTAAGAGCATGCCCACTAGTAATGGGTCTCAGGAGCAGTAAGAATGGAAGGGGAAGAGAGACAAAGAAAAAATAGCTGAGTTTAAATAAAACATTCTGCTCTCTCTGTGGAGGTAGATATGTGTGACATACGAGGTGGCTCTTATGTGGCATTTCTTTTAGATTAGTGTCGCATGAGTGCGGACCACAGTATACGGTCCGGACTCCAGCTGCTGCGATGCCAGACGGGAAATGGCAAATTTCACTGATATTTCCAGAGTACACATTTTAATAAAGTGCAAGATGAGGTACTCAAGAAACCCTATGAGCGGTCACTCATATGCATTTCAACTCTTCAGAATGTATTTTAACTGGGTGGCTTTTGTAAGGTAAAATAGCACCACAGATTGTGTTGAGGATGGGATAGAATTTCAAAACTCTTGAAGGTTTGCTTTATAAAAACTCATTTTGTAGAGACACAAACATCACATTTTCCAATGGGAGAAAACAGCAGAAACAAAATGTGAATGTTTCATCTTCCTCTGTCTTTTATTTTTTACTTTGGGAAATCCGAAGCACAAGGCATCTTTTGTCTGGTCCCTGGAGTTTCCTGTGCTTGCCGGGTGCATCTGCAACGAAGAACGGTTTCATCCGACAAACCCGTGTGCCCTGGGTACTTCCCGCAGATGCACACACCAGGGAGTAAAGAAGTGGAACTCTCGGGCCGGGGAGTTAGCTCAGTGGTTCCGGCGCCTGTCTTGCAAGCGCAAGGGCCCGGGTTCGATTCCCCGGTAACCACATAACAATACTGGGTGTGGAAACTCAACCCAGCAGCAACCAGTACCACATACCACAGTGCCGGGCGTGGTGGCTCACGCCTGTAATCCCAGCACCCGGGAGGCAGAGGCAGGAGGATTGTGATGTGAGTTTGAGGCTGAGCTCGGGGCCAGCCTGAACCACAAAAGCAAGACCCTGTCTCAAAAAACCTAAAAAAAAAAAAAAAAGAAGTGGAACTCTCGAAGATACCAGAACAAAGCAAAGGCCTGGACGATTTGGTGACCAGGAGTGGTCCTCACTCTTTAGTTTTGGCTTCAATTGTTTATTTATTAAAACCTAAATAAAGCCTGGCAGGTACGTCTGTTGGGTTCCTGGAAGGACCTTTATCAAACTCGGTATCACAAACATCCACTAGTCATACTTTTCTAAATAAACTACCTATTGGAATAACTGACCAGCTCATGGCCAGAGAGGCAATTCAGTTACCTAGGCAAGAGGAAAGGCCTTAGATACTCCTGAATTGAGTTGTTCCCTTTCCACAGACTGGAGAAACACTGAACCCTATCTCATGTTCCTGGGCCTTTAAAGAATTAGTGATAGGGAATCACTAGTTTGAACATAAATTGCCCTTGTCTTCCAGAGCTGTACAACGTTATCTTTCCGTGATGATCACATTTGCATCTCTCCTTATTTAGCACAGCCAATCACCAAGTCTTACTTCCACTGTAACTGGACTGTCTAGGAATCGACCACATCTTCGCTCTCGTTGTTACCTTCCTTCACTACACACTCTCAATAACCTCGCACGGAATAACCTGCTGATTCTCTCTGTACGTGGGCCATCCCTTATTCCACCTTGGTTTAGAATTTCTAGGTGTCACTCACAAAAATCCATTATAAGTAAAGCTGTGGTTCCTTTTGTCAGTTTCTTTTCTTCTAGTTGCATCAGTCGTTTTACCCTGAGAAATGATAAATTTTGAAGGCAACGAAGATTAACCTGAGCGACAGAGGAACCACCCCAGAATTTAACACTGTAGAGTCTAAAACTATTCCTGCTTTATTTAGCAGGGCCAGAACTCAGCATTCTCACCTACGATGGCAGTCTGCCCACTGTGGGCTCAGCACAGGCTATTTTAGCAGTTTATACCGCTACTCTCCGCGGGAACCGCAACCCAGAGTGTTTGTAAGGATCCAGGTACAAGTCCTCAGGTTCTGCTTCAAAGGGCTCCGCTTGGCCCAGCAACCTGAATGTGACCATTTCCAAATTTCTGCTTCCGCTGGATCAGGGACAAGGTGTCACACAGCACAAAGGGGAGGAGAAAGAGGACTCTTCAGAAAAATGAAGAGGCATCAGGGAATTTTGTAAATGAAATTTTAAGGAAAGGCCACACCGATATGATTGGATCTACTTCCCTCTAGGTCATTTTTGGGGGAGTCACTAGAGGCCTTTTGTAAAACTCAATTATCAGATTAGGTGGTACTCTGTGTAAAAACCCTCCAGGGATACTTACAGCTCTTAAAATAGAACCTCAGCCTCTCTCCTGTCCTAGAAGGCCCTCCATCATGGGTGCATGACTTGTATTCTTCTTCTCACTGTGTTCCAGAAATTACCTTAGCTATTTTTCTATAAATTATACTTTCTCTCCTTTGTGCATTGCATCTGCTCTATAACAAGAAAGTCTAGATAGACTTGCAGAGATCACCACTGGATCCAGGCCTGAAAAATGGGGGCCTAACTTAGTACTTGCTTCATGGGCAAACAAATTACAATGCCTCGTTTTTCTGCTTTTAGGGCCCTTAGATACAGGATTGTTCAAACTGAACTAGGGCTAGCTCCCTCTCAGTACTCTTCACTTCCCCAGAGAGCCCTTCCTTTGTCACTTCTCATTACAACCTTGTATTCCACTTATAACTTTAACAATTATCTGTTCATAATTTCATTCTTTAAATAATAAATTATTACTGGTCACCTTCCTCAAGAAAAGGCAGTCAATGAGATAAACAATCTCTTCTCTTGTGTTTTACTCTATTGCTCTATTCTGTTTGCACACAGGAAACAGTCACTATGATACAGGCATATCAAAAATAAGTTGGATTAGCTTGCATTGCACATATGTGAAAGACAATTGTGGGAAGATTCCAGCTGCCATTTTCCTGAAGAAATCTGTGGTTCTGTAGATAGAGGGACCATCTTCCCTCGGGTCTGCGTCTCCTCACACTTCACATTAGGAACTTTTTGAGGGTAATATTTTGGGGGATGTGAGAGTGAGATGTGCTGCTATCTTATGCCTTTAACCGAAGCATAGGATGAAAAGGTACAAAACATACTTGTTGAATACTGTATTCATCAGTGTCTTTCAGAAAAGCAGAGAAAAAGTGATACATAATTTTCCAGTAGTATAATAATTTGTTTGATACACATTGAGATGTTAAGTGTGTAGTTATTTACAAAAAGTGATTTTTTTTCAAATAATGTGGAAGCTAACAAAGTCAGCAAGATTCAATAAGGGTGACAACATTGAAAACTTTATTAAGCATTTTTCCTAGCTTTTTCTTGTAGGAGATATACTGAGCTTCACATCAGAGCAGCAGAGATTTTCTCCTAAATTCAGGTAACCAGGATTTGCCTGGCATTCTACAAGACATATGAGAACGAAGGCAGTGCTTACCCTGGGGAAAGAGTGTTGTTGAGCAATCTGATCTACCGGGGCTATGGCACTGGTCCACCGTCGTATAGTCAGTAACTGAACTGGTAAGGCTCAGTGCAGGTATGGCTTCCACGCGGGGGACTACCACTCGTGTCTAGCAACTCCTCATCACAAAAGTCTACACCCAAGGACACTGTTTTTCAAAGGACTCTTAAGAAGAGGAAATCATCTCCAGACTCAGACTTTAAACTAACAAAGAGGAAAGTGCTTTTTAGTGTCCAGAGAAACAAGCTCCTCTTCACACTGATGGCCACGCTGTTAGGAGTTCTAGGAACAGATTCCAGGGAATGTCAGTGCTTCCTCTACAGAAGCAGAGTCTTCAAGCAGCTACAGGCTCTCATCTCCCATGAACAACACGTAGACGGATGTTGTGTCCCTTAGAGTCTGATCCCTACAATTGAGGTATAGAAGATGAATCTACAGGAAAGGATTTTTAGTCTCAAGCCATTGATGCTGAGAAGAAAAGGAAATTTAAAATTTAAGATCCTACTAAATATAATTTATCAACCTTCTCTTCTACTCTCTCATCAAGTAAGAACTGGTATACCTAAGAGATTCCACATGGCATGGGCCACGTGTCCTCCTGGGTGTCTGCTGTGTGTGTGCTCACAATTATCTGGACCCCTAAGCTCTGGGCACTCAGCAGGTGCAGACAAAGGTGACTACTGGCCCAGGACATCACGCCAGACTTCTCCTTCCTCCCTCAGGCTTTGAGGGTAGCAGCCAGCACAACAACAAGCCAGCTGTCTGCTCTAGACAGTGATTAATTTTAGTATAGATAAATAAAATTATTTTCTGGTTACTACATAAGCATTGTGGGAAGAAAATATTGAAAAAAATTTAGAATAGGATATTTCATCACAAAACATATTTAGCTTATTACCTTGCACATAATTTTAAATATAGTGTCAATATCTGACCTCTATTTGTAGTATGATTTTAGATATCAATTGGAGAGAAACAATAAGACCCTTTATGCAAATAACAAAAGGTAACAAAATATCAGTAGAACAAAAATATTTTTTGTACAGAAGAAAATACAAGTACACTCAAAAAGTACTTGTTTATAAGTAGTAAATACTACAAGTATTCAAAGTATTTATGACATTCAGCATACTTAGGATGAAAAATGGAGATGGTGAAAACTTTCTTAAAAAAAAAAACTGATCCAGGGATGGGGAAATTCTCATATTTGCTGCTAATATGTTATTTAGGGAGTATTGTCACACGGTGAAGTCACATAAAGAATGCCACAGTTCCTTTACATCACTGACAAATTGCCAGAGCAGAATTTGTAGGTGCCTAAGATCAAATCCTGGTTTGCATGCTACTGTATCTTTATGAACTTAAAAAAAACTCTTCTGTTTCACTTAGAAAAATAACAATGACATGACCTGCTTCGTGGCATTCTGGAAATAAGGAAGAAATAATTCATGTCAGGGAATAGAGTGCTTCTGTTAGATCCAGTTCAGAGAGTGTCTATGGAAAATCATGCACTGTATTATTATTGTCTGTCTTTGCAAAGAGAGAATAACAGGAATATACAGATCAGTTTTATTTTGATCTATAATATGAGGTTAATTTATTCAGGAATTGGGCTGCAGATCAGTGATGCAGTGCATGCTTAGGAGATTGCTTAAGGTTATGAATTAGAGCCCCAACATTACAAAGGGAGGTGATGAACATAGAAAATATTATTCTATTCACTAGAAATAACTTACTGTAAAAAACTGTAATCACAACATATTAAGTATTTTTCTCTCAGAAGGACAGAAAACAAGCATATCACTTTTCTGAATGGTACCAAAACAATAAGCAAAAGAGAAAGAGAAGTGCTCGAAGTTGTAAAAGTCATCTCAGGGGCAACTCAGTGAATAATTTTAGAAGAAAGAACACTGAACAGGGGCGGGTTCTGGGGGCCGGATGAAGTCACAGACAGACATTTGAATCCCAGGGTCTTTCCCAGTCATGTAAGTCACTTTTTCTCACTGCTGAGACAAAATACCTGACACCCAAGGCTAAGGGAGAAGGTTTATTTAGCTCACAGTTTGTAGAGGCTTCAAGCAATAATCAGCTGGCTCCACGGAAGAGTGGCCAATGGCAGAGCAGTGAAGAGGGGTGCCCACTCAGGCAACAAGGGACCTGAGCATCGTCTTTTTGTTCCTCTCTGTTCCAGGAATAGGGTTTGGCCTTTAATCCCAGCACCACACACTCTAGATTCAGCCAGCTCTGTAAAAGCCACCTACGACCCACGTGGTTTTGGGGGACGCTTGAGCATAACATCACGCCATGAGCAGTGGCTCTAACAGAAAACCCCTGTTCAGCCAAGTATCGTGGTGGCGGAGGTGCCGCACGTCGCATCCAGCCTGAAGGACAGGGTCAGAGCTGCGGCATCACCTCTGTCACTGTTGGCCTCTGAGTACTAGAAAAGCAGGAAACTGACAACAGAGGATGGTTTTTATGATCTCTTCTTTCTTTCTCACCAGGTTCATTCAGAAACAACCAGAACTGGTTATTTTTAAAACCCAGTATTAAACAAAACCAAGCCTATGAGATCCATTCTCTGGGATAATTATTCCCCAGCAAAGGTGTGAAGAAGTTCTTCCAAATGCAAATGTTCACTCTTATAGGATGACTTATATCTGCAAAGTATGCCATATAGTCACAAAACCCTCGTATTTACTCCTGACAACACGGAGTAACAAGAAAATTTTAAACAAATGCAACCCAAATTTGACTAACATTATACAGTATGATAGTACTATGTTTGGAAATGGAAATATGATGATGATAATCTTAAATCCAAAATAATAATAATAATAATAACAAGATCCTTATGGGACTCAATGAGATAAGGTGCACTGAGTATTTGTTCCCTGAATTTGATAACATACAGAACATACTTAATAAGTGGAGCTATAATTATCTTTAATATTAAGAAGTTAACTCTCCACTTAGATTTCATTGATGTTCATAGTGTATTTTAAATGATACTACCCCTTCAAATTTGTCTAAATCCATAAACATAGAAAATAATATTGATACCACCAGAAAATTCTGGCATAGCCAAGTTTCATTTTTATTCTCTTGTGAGAGGAAAGGTGAAAGTTGAGTGATTTACTTCTCACATATTTTGCCTGATAATAATAAAAAAAATAGAATAAACACCATGGAATATTAAGAAATTAGGGAGCAACTCCTGCCTAGGAATGCTACATGTCACATGTCTATTTTGTTTTAATCCATTTGAGATATTTTCACATTTTGCTAGATGATGCTGCGTGGTAAGGTCTCTAATTAGCGATGCTAAATCTTTGGTTATAAACTATTTTTAATGCACATGTACCAGGCAAGACCATCTGCTTATTTTGAACTTTAAAAAAATATTTTTGGTGTGTGGATT